>JAKSZT010054277.1:3236783-3284972 GCA_026826555.1 Tolypeutes matacus | reverse complement strand
GGGCGGGGCGGGGGGGCGCCGGCCTGGGCGGCGAAGATGGCGAACGTGGGGCTGCAGTTCCAGGCGAGCGCCGGGGACTCGGACCCGCAGAGCCGGCCGCTCCTGCTGCTCGGGCAGCTGCACCACCTGCACCGCGTGCCCTGGAGCCACGTCCGCGGGAAGCTGCAGCCCCGGGTCACCGAGGAGGTGAGCGGGCCTCCCCGCCGCCGCCATGCGCCTCCCCGCGCCGGCGGAAGAGGAGGCCCCAGGGGCCGAGGCCCGGGCGCGGCGGCGGCGGGGAGGCCGGGGAGGCCGGGGCGGCCCGCGGAGGCCCCGCCTGCGGCCCCGGGCCGGCAGGGCAGCCGCTCACCCCGCGCCCGCCCCGGCGCCCGCACACCCCGAGGGGCGGCCCAGAGCACCCGGCCCCGCCAGCCACCTCCGGGCCGACCCGGCCGCCGGGAGGAGCCTTCTCCATCCCCCGGCCGCGCCCGGGCCGCCGTCCTTTCCCCAAACCGGAAAAGCAGGCGCCGGGCCAAGGCCGCGTGCAGGGCCCCTGCCGCACCCCCTCCCGGCGAGGCAGGCGGCGAGCCCCAGGCCTGGTTTCACGTCCACCAGGGCCCTGCACCCGCCTGGCCTCTGCCCCGGGCCTCGTCACACCGTGAACGCTGCGGGGACGTGGGATCCAGGTTCTCTAAAGAACTGCCTTCCAAGGCGCTGCTCGCCACCAGCCCTGCTCTGCCCTTCTCCCTGCCCCGTGGAAATGCCGGTGGCAGTTTGCTACCCGCCTTTCCTCGAGGGACACCTGGCCCCTCCTTCTTCATGGAAACTGGCCAAGTCCCGTGGAGTTCAGTTTCCCAAGTGTTTGAAGCAAAGAGGCCCCCAAAATGGCCTTTTCAGCCCCCACTGCCTAACCCCACAAAGGTGGAAGAGTGCCGGCAGAGTTGCCCTGGCGAGATCAACACGTGTTAATTACCCACGAGGGGATGCGGGGAAGCTGCTTTTGCAGCCCTTTGCCAAAGGCAAGCATTCGCACGTGTCTCCCCGCCCCCCCCAGCTCTGGCAGGCTGCACTAAGCACGCTGAACCCCAACCCCACGGACAGCTGTCCCCTCTACCTGAACTGCGCCACCGTGGCCGCCCTGCCGTCCCGCGTGAGCCGGCACAACAGCCCCTCGGCCGCACCCTTTATCACCCGGCTCGTGCGGACCTGCCTGCCCCCCGGGACCCATCGGTGCATACTGGTGAGTGCTGTGAGCCTGGGGGCCGCTGCGCCCCAGGGCCGTCGTGCCCGCAGCAGTAGGAGCAGTGAGCCGTGCCCCTATAGTGCAAAGCCCTCCCGCGCCACAGGGCGCCGTTGCCCGTTTTAGCTCGGAGGCGGACGGCACTGCCCCGGCTATGGATGTGTGACCGCTGCTTTGCAGGCAGGGAAACTGAGGCCCAGAGAGACGGAGATCAGTCTGGGTGTGAATCAGAGACCCAAACCCCGATTTCCTGTGCCCGTCTTTCCTGCCCTGTAAGGGCCACATTTTCCTTCTCGGTTAGTGAGACCGTCTCAGGCCACCCGTGGTCCTGGGAGGTGCCTGAGGGATGGGCTGACCGTTTGGCCGGGCACACCTGTCTCCAGTGTTGGCCACTGCGGGGTGAGTGCTTGGCCTCTGACCCAGCCGTGAGGCTCCCAGGACTTCCAGAGTGGTGTGCCCCTTTTGCCCTCTCAGCTCCAGCGCTGCTTCTCCCTCCCTGTGCTGCAGATGGTTTGCGAGCGGTCAGACATCTTCGCCTCAGCCTGCGCCCTGGCCCGGGCCTTCCCGCTGTTCACCCACCGCTCCGGGGCTTGGCGGTGCACGGAGAAGAAGACGGTCACTGTGGAGTTTTTCCTTATGGGACAAGACAACGGGCCCGTGGAAGTGTCCACTTTGCAAGTGGGTGCCTGCAAGTCGCAGCCATGTCCCTGGGCCCCCCATGACCTCTGGGCAGCAGCAGGGATGTCTGCAGAGCGGGCTTCCCCTTTTCCCCTAGGGGACTGGGGGGCCCTTGTCCTTTGCCAGCTCTCCCTCGGGGTGTCCTGGCTTCGGAATTCATCTCCCTTCGGCCAGGCCTTTCCTGCTGGACTCCCCTTTCCTCCGGGCATGTCTGCGTGCCTACTTCATTTGATCCTCAGAATCATCCTTTAGAGGCCAAGCGAGGTTGGAGGTAGTTTCCAACGTAGATGCCCTGGGATGGGCCTGATCTCCGGCTCCTTCCCCAGGGCCACGGCCCCCAGCCCCAGGGCTGTGGTCTCTCCCCACCCAACTCCAGCCCCCACTTCAGCAGAACCCTGGACCTGCTCTCCTCCCTCGAAGTACCTCTGCACCTCTGCCGTGGGGAGAACTTTGCCTTTGGTCCCAGGAGAACCCCCAGCCCTGGTGACTTGGCCCAAACCTCCCTTGGCCTGTGGCCTCCTCTCCTGTATCTGTGACTGCACCCGCTCCACCTGCCTTGGCCCCTCAGAAGGAGAGACTTATTTCTGTCTCTGCTGCCCCTGGGACCCTTCCTGCCCTCTTGGCCCCTCCTCTTGGCTCACGAGCCAGGTCTTTACGTCCCTGCCTTTCCTTCCCCTGGGACCCCTCTGTGTCTTCCTCTTCTGTCTTATTGAGTGGAATGTCGGGTGTAATTCTGTGGTCACTGCTGGGGTCTCAGTGCTGGGATGAGCGAATGAATGAACCTCCTTCTGCGATGGGCAAACTGAGGTGTGACAAGGCAAAACCGCTTTCCCACGCCCTGTAGCCTTGGTGTGGCCAAGGGGTGCTTGGGGTCCCCTGCCTTCCCTGGGGGCTCCTTCTGCTCTCTTTACACTTTGCTGCGGGTAAGCGTTATACACTCCCCGAGGCTCCAAAAGGAAGCTCCTTGGCCTCAGTGGAGACAACCCTGATAGCATGGGGGTGTTTCCCAGATAGAGGGCGTGACGGGCCTCTGTGCCCCTTACCCGAGCTGGGCCCGTGGTGGGAGCAGTGCCCCCTCTGCGCTGGCTTAGGCAGGGACCCTCAGCCCTGGAGGGAGCCAGCTGACAGTTGACGAGGACACAGGCACATCTCATAGCCAAGCTATCAAGCCCCAGGGCTCTTCCTTTGAGGCTCTTGGTTTTAATTACCTCGGGACAGGCTAGTAGCAGGGGTTAGGAGACTGGCAGGTATTGACCCAGAGCCTGCCCTCCCTGACATTCTGAAGCTGGGAAAAGTGATGATAAACTTGAAGCTGTGTCATACCCCTGCAAGCCTGAGCTGCTTCTCTCCTTTAATATTGCCTTTTGCCTGTGAACTAGGAAAGGCAGCCCACCTGCCTTTCCCAGCCACCTGGAGCTTCTGAGGCTTGGGGGTGGGTGGCGGGAAGATGAGCTGGGGCGGGGGACTGCCACCAGGCCGGCTGAGAGCCAGGCATTGTGGGCAGAAATGCAGCAGAGACAGGTGGGCTGGCCAAGAACTTCCGGGGGCGGCCCTGAAGCCAGAGTCAGGCCCAAGTTCTTTGCAGAAACTCGGGGGGGTGAGGGCAGCGTTTCTGGGACGAGGTGTGATGTCCGCCTTCGTGCCCACGCCCTCTGAAGTGGCCCTCCTGGATGCTGCGGCCCCTACTCCCCCTGGACAGCCCCGCGAGGCCGGGGTCTCTCCCTGAGGTCCCAGAACAGTGCAGCATCAGAGGCAGACACCCCACCTGGGGGTCACCAAGAAACACTTCCCTGTGGGCTGGAGGGAGATGGCTGAGGAGGCCAGTGGGCTTCCTGGGCTCAGGGGGCTTTTGCTTAGGCAGGGGGATCCAGAACAGCTTCTGGAACTTTCTGGCCCGTGTGCGGCACCTCCAAGGGCCGCTGGGGTCTTGGTGAGCAGAGAAGGGAGGGGCCCAGAGGGGAGAGGTCAGGGCGTGTGCCAGAGGCAGGCCCCAGGGCCTTCTGCCAGCGATGGAGCCGGGCTGAGGGCAGCAGAGGACAATGAGGCTGGGAGCGGCAGGCGGGCAGGTTCCTGTGCAATTCCAGGGCTCTGGTGGGGCACAGGCCTCTGTGGTGCAGGGTAGGCAGCTGCTGGTCTTGCCCCCCGACCTGCACCCGCCCTGCCAGCCACCTCCCCAGGCAGCGTGGGCCCTGGGGGTTGGCTAGGGAGGCCCAGGACCCCAGCGGCAGCTCTCGGCTCTTTTCCAGTGCTTGACTAATGCCGCAGAAGGCGTGCGGCTGGCAGCCCGGATCGTGGACACGCCCTGCAACGAGATGGACACAGATGCCTTCCTCGAGGTCTGTGGCCCTGTCGTGCCCATCCAGGGCTGGGGAGGGCATCACTGGCCCCAGAGACAGCAGAGGGGATTGGGGGCGGGGCAGCCCCAGCCTGACATCGCTCACTCTGCACCTGGGCCTGGGGCTGCTTCCGGTTACCATCTGCTGTCCACCCAGAGGCCTCAGCAGAGGGCGTGGGTAGGGCAGGCCTCCTTTCCCGGCCTCTCAGAGCCCAGCGCAAGCAGCGGGAAATCAGCGTTTGGAGCACGAGCCTTCTCTCCTGGGCTTAAGCGCGTCCAAAGCGGCGAGTCAGTGCGGCCGGCTTCCAAGGCCGGTTCCTCTCCCATCTGCAGCATTGGCACCTCCCTGGCCCAGAGCCTGGGCCCCTCTGGGGAGGTGGTACCTTGTTTTAAACCGTCTTCATGTGTCCTTGTGCTGTTGTTTTTTCCATGAAAACGTCCAGGAGATTAAGAAAGTTGGAAAAGATGTGGGGATCACCCCAAGCATCATCCGGGATGAGGAGCTGAAGACTCGAGGATTTGGAGGTGGGTTGGGGGCTACGTCCCTGCAGGCCTGGGCCACCAGGAGTGATCAGGGCACCTTCGGGGCCAGGGAGGTGAGGTGGGCTTCGTGGTCACCTTGTCCCTAACTCACTGTGCTTGTGACTGAAAAGAAACCAGCCTGTCCAACCCCAAGGCCAGTCCCTGCGAAGTAGATCATCTCAGGGAGAAACAAGGCAGTGGTTCAGATTCCAGAAGCCTCCCAGATCCAAGTGCTTCCCAGTAGCTGCCTCTGTAGCCCCAGCACATGCCAGGTCCTCACTCCCTCGACTGGCTCAGCAGGGCCTTTCTGTCCCTCTTACTCAAGTTCAGGTCTGCCTCAGGGCCTTTGCATGTCTGGGTTGTCTCTCTGGAGTCCTTGCCCCCAAGATAGCCTTCTCCTTGGCTTAAATGGTACCTCCTCGGGGAGGCTTTCCCTGATTGTCCAGCTCCATTGCCCCCACTCCCACTCCACGGGTGCTGTGCCTTGGCTTCCTCAAGGCTCTCTCTGACTGGCCAGGGGGAGGCCACTGTGTTAGGTCTCTATGGCTACCATAACACAGTGGCTGGAAGCCACATGCACTGTTATCTTGTGCTGTCTGTGGGTCAGGAACCACGTGCGGCTCGGCTAGGTCCTCGGACTCGGGGTCTCTCGCGAGGCTGCCGTCACCTCAAGAATCGGCCTCTGGGAAGGCTCATTCGCAGGGCGGCTGGCAGGCCTCAGGTCCTCACTGGCTGTTGGCTGGATACATCAGTTCCTTGCCCTGCGAGCCACTCTTCACCTGGCACCTGGCTGCCTGCCGAGCAAAGTCTCTGAACCAGAGCGAGAGAACGAGAGCAAATGAGCAAGCGAGAGAAGCCACAGGCTTTTTTGTAACCTAATCTCAGAAATGACATCCCATCACTTTTTCTGTATTCTGTTGGTTAAAAGTGAGTCACCAAGTCCTGCCCACACTCGAGGGGAAGGGACTACACAAGGATGTGAATACACAGAAGTGGGGGGTCTTGGGGGCCAACCTAGAGGCTGCCCACTGCAGACACATAAACCAGTTACAATGGAGGAAGAGGCCTTGTCTTTCAGGGAAGGCTTCGCAGTAGGTGACATTTGCAGTGGGTCTTGCGGGATGAGTAGGAGTTTGTCAGACCACCTTACTGGCTCTTGTTTTGGTTGCCATTGTCAGCTCAATGCCTGGGGGAGCTTGAGGCATGGACTTTGCCCATAAAGGTCACAGTTTTCTCAAGAAGATGGACCATGTACACCAAGTAGTGAGACAATGGAGACTTGAAAGTAGGAACAAGCTTGAAAAAGGGTGGAGCAGTTTCTGAGTTCGAAGAGAGGAGGGAAAGAGGGCTCAGTGTGGGCTGGGGTGACCTTGAAGTATTAAAGTATCATCCCCAAACTATTTCATTCTGCAATCCTGTTCTGTTCTTCCTGCAAACTGGCACACTATATATTTATTTATTTATTTGCCCTTGGAGGGTTTTCTTTGCATAGAATTTGTTCGCTGTCTCAGAGCATTGGGATTAATTTGCATTCCCCCCTCTGAAGCTGCTGAGAGCTCCAGGTGGAGCCAGCCGTACTCTCCAGAATTATCTTGATATTGGCAAGCTGATGTGGACAGCCGGCGCCTCCAGGGCGCTCCTGGACGTCCCCTGCTCTGCCCATCCTAGCCTAACCAGGCCCATCTCGTTCTTCCCTTAGGAATCTACGGTGTGGGCAAAGCCGCACTCCACCCCCCAGCCCTGGCTGTCCTCAGCCACACCCCGGAAGGCGCCACGCAGACCATCGCGTGGGTTGGCAAAGGCATTGTCTACGACACCGGGGGCCTCAGCATCAAAGGGAAGGTGAGGGGCTGGGCTGGCCTCACCCGCCCTGGGAGCCCGGGTTGGGGCCCTCTGGGGGAAGAGCCAAGGGGGCCACGTCCCCTTCTGAGAAATAGACGAATTCGGGCAGGTCGCCTGGTTCTTGTGCCCACGCTTGAAAGAGGAGTCTGGAAACAAAAAGTCCAGACGCCCAGGGAGGCTCGGCTCGAGGCAAGGGGCGCTTTTGTCTGGAGGAGACCAAGGTGAGGGAGGCGCACACAGTCTCCAAGCCTGGGCGGGGTTTCCACCAAGAGCCTGCTTAGCCGTTGTCCACACGAGACCGCGCGGAAGGAGGCGGCCTCGACTTTGGGTGAGTGCGGTTGCTGGGGAGCCTTGCTGAGACAAGGTCCTAGGGGCGGCCCTCGGGGCCCAGCCTTCCCAGGAGGGCGGGGACCTCTGGCACGGCCCTCATGCCCCATATGCGTCTGTCCACGCGCCCCTGAGAAGCCTGCTCTCTGCCAGAGCTGTGCTGGCTCTAGGCAGTGGGGCGGGGGGCAGGCTGCTGAGACACTTTCCTCTGTTCACGGCACCCCCATGGAGCAGCTCCTGTGCCCCAGGCCCTGTGCTGGGCTCTAAGGAACAAAGACCATGAAGGACTGGGAAGGACCAAAGGTATGAAATTTATGTTCCAGGAGCTCTGGAAGAAGACAATCAACCATCCCAGAGAGAAGCTCTTAGAAGGGAGGGGAGAAGCTAAGCTCATTCAGAGCAGACACTGAAAACTGGCGGCCGGGTGGTTCACAGATGTGTCCTGTTGGCCCAAGTGGTGCTTGAAACGTTTTTTTGAATTAGTTACCAGCATTTGAAAACAGGAAGAATTCTCGTAAAAGACTGGTTTTCTGGCCTTCTGTAAACTCAGAAGATCTGGTAATGCTGGACCTGCGATCCCACTTGGCAGCCTTTGGCCGAATCTGAGTGGAGGCTGCTCCGGGCAGGAGTTGCCTTTTCCAGTGGCCACACTTCCTCTTGCCTCTCTGACGCTGAGCTTGAGTTTCCTTTGCTATTGAGAGTGGGGATTGTCCAGCTGCTTTTTGTACCTCCAGAGTAGCCAGGATATTTGATATCTGCAGTGGATGATCATTGATTTTAACATCCTCCTTCCTCTAAACAAAATTTTTCAGGAGTAACCTGGAAATGTAACTTAAGAATCATAATGGTTAAAATACATAAACACAGATAGCGAATTCTTTTTTATTGAATTCTGTTTATATTATCATGCCAGTAAAAAAAATTAAAAAGAAAATAAATATTACTGTACAAAAAAGGAAGACTTATTAATGAATTAACACTTCTAAATAACAGTGTAATTTTTTTTTAATGTAAAAAACCTACGCTTCCATCTTGGCACTGGATATGGTACCAGAAGCAGCCATGTTTCTGTTTTCGAGCCTTTTGCAAATTTGTTAATGATTTCATCAAAATTGATCTTCTTTACATATTTATGTTCAATAGACAGACCAAAGAGCCTGATTTGTCAGTTTGTCCTCATTTAGAGTTGGTCCAAGAGTGCTATCAATTAATTTTAATGCTGAAGTTTCTTTCACAGGAAGCAACAGATACAAAAATAGGATCATTTGGCAGAGATTCATAAAAACCCCATTTAATAGTAAATTCCAGAAATTGCAGTACTATCCATGTCTGTAGTTCTTTGGGATCGATTCTTGTGGCTTTCAAATGTCCCTGGAGTAAAAAAAAATTAAAACGACACCAAGTGGTCCTAGAGTATGGCAGAATCGAAGGACTCAGGACCGAGCCTTGGCTTCTACAGCCGCTGGGCGCTCGTCTAATCTGAATCTACTGTTTCAACACAGGACCGTGGCAACGGCACGAGGATTCCGAACTGCCGTGAACTTGTTCTCAGATGAGTCCGCGTGTGTTGTGGGCCAACGGTGTAACCGGTGCTTATTTACGGCCACATAGAACAGTGCTCCTTGAGGGCTAAGGAGTAAAAATAGACGGATTGTAAACTTTTGTGTATATGATTAAAACTTGGCGGGAGCCACAGCAATTATTTAAACTTTACCCAGCAATAGGTTTTTTTTGCAGGGAGGGCTATTTCGTCACTGACGTGGTTTAGAGATGCCAGCACGTGGTGGTAAAGAGCAGACTGGCTTGTAGTCAGTTTATTACTGGTTTTAAGTTCTCTGCACACGGTGCCCCCAATCACCTGTACCTCGTGCTGGCAGCCTCCCTGTCCCACCCTGATGCCCACTGCTGCCCTATAGGCCGCTGAGCTCTGACTGGCAGACTTGTGGACTCTCTCCCTCTTGGATCAGGGAGGGGCTTGTTTCTGACAGCTAGTTGGAGGCCCAGAGAGAGGCAGAGGTTCCTGGGAGTTAGCCCCTTTGCTGGTGGCATGGCTCCAGACACCTGGGGGAAGACGTGGGCCAGCCTGCTCTCCGCTAGCCAGGCCGCAGGGGCACCTGGGCAGGAGGGTGTATCGTGGCCCAGGGCTTCCCTAGAAACCTAGCGACACAGCCTCCGGGGGAGCTGGGAGAGCTCCCCGAGTGTCGGGCATTTTGGGGGACTCCGGGTCACCTTCTGAGAATGAGACAGCCGCCTCAGCCCCTCCTGGGCGCACACCGGCCCGCTGGCCCTGTGGCATACGGGAGTGCCCCAGCACTCCGTTCCCCTTTTACCCCAGCCCACCTGCCCCCACACTTGGAGATGTTCTATTAAGTTTGGGCTGAGCCGGCTTTTACCAAGCTCTTCCCGGGTGCCGCGCCCGGGCCCGGTGCTTGTCTGGGCGCCAGGGCGCCGGCGGTTGGCAGAAGGACCCAGACCCTGGCCAGAAGGTGCTCACAGCCTCTGAGAGGGCGGCCCAGGCATGAAGCATCCGCACAGCCGGCTTTCTCCCCAGGGGCTGCCGCGGAAGCACATGGCGCCGAGACAGTCCCTCTGCGGAAAGCGCGGCGTGCACGAAGAAGCTTCCAAGTCTGCAACAACAGTCACAGCTCCATTTCCAAAATCTCAAAGGCAAATCAGGAGTGGAGTGGACTAGCAGGCCCCAAACGGTTTAGTCTTGGGGCTCCTTTGCGCTCTTAAGAAGTGTTGATCCCAGAGGGGTTTTGTTTACGTGGCCGACATCTATCGGTGTTTGCTACATTACAAACTAAAACTGAGAACTTTAAAGGTACTCATTTGTTCATTTACAAATAGCAATAGAAACACATTGCATGTAACACACATAACCTAGATTGAGTGAAAAAAAATAAATGTATTTTCAAAAAAACTTAGGAGAGTAGCATTGTTTTATATTTTTGCAAGTCTCTTTGGTGTCTCTTAATAGAGGACAGGTGGATTCTTATATCTGCTTCTGCATTTAGTGTCTTGTGATAACGTTATTTTAGTTGAAATACACCAAGAAAATCTGGCCTCATGCATATATGTAGTTGGAAAAGGGAGTATTTTTGTAGCCTTTTCAGATAACTGTGGGTATTATTCTTTGATGCTACACCAAAACTCGACAAGTGGTAGTTTCCTAAAGGTTAGTTACAATGTGGAATCTGAAACACAGATCAGTGAGCATTTGTGTTCTGTTACATTGAAATCCACTGGCCTCCCTTGCACTTTGGATGGGGGATTTTGTAATATTGTGCCTGGGTCCTTTGGGAAATTTGGCTCACATAGTACTGCAGAACTTCCAGGTGTTGACACATTTCGTTACCGACGGTCAGAAACCCACACTCGTCAATAGCAACACCATCTCACTGGAAAAGTCATGGAGTATTAGCAAGCCATCGCGGTGGGGGTTACGAGCGTCCCAAAGTTCTGAGTTTTGCTTGGAAGCTCAAATTTTGTCACTGGCAACAAGGAACGTCAAGCAGTTCTCCTGGAAGTGACAGGCTCATTTTGTTCCTTTTTGAGAAAGTGTCTGCCAAACACCTAAGTCTGAGTGACCATCATTTGTCTGCCAGTCGTTCAAGTAAAGATAGCGTTTCGTGAAAAAAGTAACTTGTTCCACTTGCAACCCAGTCACTCCGGCATCACGTTCCAGTAGATAGCATTTCATCATGCAGGGCACCGAAAGAGGCTTGTCCTCAAGCCTGGAGCCGTGACCAGATTAATTCTGCTGCTGCTTCAGGAAGGGAACGAAGTGCAGCTGGCATTGACGTGCTTTACGGAGGGTACACGAAGGAGAGGGCAGTGGCACCAGCACTGACTGGCGTCGCTGCCGAGGCCCCGCCTTCCTCCCACCATGGCTTTTGCCCGAAGCACCAGTGTCAACCCAATGGAAAGGGCACGTAATGACTTACGGTTAACCGTGAAGGCAGTTTCTTTATAAAACAGACGGCGAATGGGGAGTTTGCAAAATCTCCTGCAATCAAATGAGCTGTCTTTGCAAGGTCAGCCTTCGCCAGGGCTGCGCCTGGGAGGCAGGACCTGACCGCAGCAGGTGGACGCCATCCGTGCCGTTTTCCGTAAGGGCCATTTTGCAAACGGTTTGATTCCAGAGCTGAGGCCCTGTTTTCCATTAAACAGTCTTGGCTTTCTCACAGATTAGGTCGGAAGTGATGGCTTATTTTCCGTAGTGCTGCATGAATTTTCACTCTAGGTTTAATTGTAAAAGCAGCTCAGCTTAGATCTAAAAATACTTCCCCCTAAAACTAGAGGCTCATGTCATGTGGTAAGGATTCCGAAATCACTTGATAAACTTCAGACCCCGGTCCTTACGTCTGACGACCTGCTGTCAACTTAAAATGCAAACCTGTTGTTAGTGGTGGGGAACTATCAAATGTGAAAACTTGTAACCACTTGCAATGAGGCTTGGGGAAGTCACACTGACAGCTGCGTGGGGAGGGTCCCTCCAAATGGGCTCTTTGGGGTGGCCACCTCGGGGGACCTGTCGTAACCATAGGAAGGGCAGGGACTGTGCCACTCCACAGTGACCAGGAGTGACCAGTGTCCTCACCACGGGGTCAGTGGCGTGACAGTGGTGTTTGCGTGGAGTTCTTGCCGCCTGAGTAGATCGTCAAAGATGGGGACGAGCAGGGAGCTGAGACCAAAAGAGTCGTCGAGGCTGCATGGGAAAAGCTATTTCTTCCTTATTGTGGCAAAATATGCATAGCATAGAATTTGTCCCTTTTGCCATCTTGAAGTGCACAGCTCAGCAGTCTTCCCCACGTTCACAGTTCTGTGCGTCCTCGTGGTTGTTTTGAAAACTTTCTCATCACCTCAATCGGAGGCTGTCCCCACCGGCCAGATAGATGGCGGAGGCTGTTAGCTGCCAGCGCAAGGAGGCGAGGTGGGGGTTGACGGGGCGGCCTGCAGCCGGGAGCGCCCTGCAGCCGGGAGCGCCCTGACGGGCTCCCTCTGGGCAGGGCCCTGGCCACAGGCCCATGGGAAGCTGGAGTGTAGAGGGGAGAGGCCAATGGCGCCTGGCCTGGGGCTGAGGTGGCGGGAACGGGCCGTGGGAGAGCTTTCAGCAGGGAGGTGGGCAGAGCGCGGGGGCAGGCCGGGAGAGGAAGGGGGCTGAGCCCCAGGAGGCTGGGGGGAGGCAGGAACAGAAGGTGGCTTGGGGGTGACGGGGAGGACATTGGAGATGGAGACACCCAGGCACACCCAGGGGTGCCCGGGGACACCCTGGAGATGTGAGTGAGGAAGTGGGAGTCAGAGGGGCTGGCAGGGGTGCGGCCGGGGGCAGAGTGAAGTGCGGAGGCCTGGAGTAAGACCTTACTCAGAGGGAGAGCCGGCGAGGGGCGGCGGGGAGAGGAGACCCAGACGGCGCCGTGGGCACGGATGTGCTGGTTGGTCAGCGGGCAGAGGCGGGCACAGGCTGGCCTATGAGCCAGAGGGGCCGGGGGCTTCAAGGGCAGAGGAGAGGCTGTGCCCATGCCAGGCCGTTGGCTGGGAGCAGGGTGGACCAGTGCCTGAGCTGGGCAGTGGTAGCACTGCTGGCCCGCGAGTCCAGGGTTGGGTCTGGGGGCAGCGGGCGGCGGGCCAGGAAGTCCTGCTGCGCCACCCAGAGCTCAGCAGGGAAGGGAGCGTTGTCCCCGGGGACGGCTGCAGGGTGTGGGCACGTTGAGCGGACTTGTTGGCCAAGGAGGGGTGGGCGCTGGGGGCAGACAGAGCTGCCTGCAGAAGCAGCAGGGCAGGGTGGGGTGCACGTCCCTGGAGACAGCTGAGGGTCAGAGGAAGGGGAGCCTGAGGGGTCCTGAGCAGGAGTGGCGGGGCCTGCAGGGCAGAGACAGGAGGCCCCGCGGGGTGGCTGGCCCTGGAAGGGCGAGGGCCGGGATGCCGCGGCTGGAGCCACGAGTGCGCGTCCGAGGCACGCAGCACACCCACGTGGTTTTCTCCAGTGGGCCCGCCTGGGCGCTAGAGCTGCGAATGTGGATGGGCCGTTGAGCCTCTCCAGGAGGAGCTGGCAGGGGGTGCTGGGGGGACCATCCCGGGCCGGAGAACACCCCCTGCACAGCTCTGCCCTCCCAGGTGTCCTCGCGGCATCAAACCCCAAGCTCTTTTGAACCCCGGGGCCTGTGCTGTCCCGGCCGTGGCTCCCGCATGCTTCAGGAGAACGCCCCCTCCAACCAGTTCAAGGTTCAAGAGTTCCCTGGGCACTTGGGAGTCTGGGGAGCATGGTCGGGGGGCTGGGGGGTTGGAGGGACAGCTGCCAGCCGGGCTCGGCATCCGCGTGGCTCACCCCTCTCCCGGCCCCTCTGTGCCCCCCTCCAGACCACCATGCCCGGGATGAAGCGGGACTGTGGCGGGGCCGCGGCCATCCTGGGAGCCTTCCAAGCTGCCATCAAACAGGTGAGCAGAACCAGAGCAGCCCACTGGGACCCCCACCTGCCCGGGAGCACCTGCCCTTCCCATGCCCTCCCTCCTCGGGGCTCCCACGGGGGACCCAGGGCTTTCTGCCTTCCAGGCCTGTTTACGCAGAGGCCGCGTCTCTCCCTGAACCCCAGCACCTCGAGGGGCCCCATGAGCCGCTTCATGGTGCCGAGCCCCGGGCCGAGCCGTCAGCTCACAACCCTGGGTTTCTCTTTCAAACGGGCTTGTGAGACCGGCCCCCGCCGCACCCCCCGCACCCCGCCGGCCCTTGGCCTCCTGCTTCCCCTGCAGAGAAGCCGCCCTGGAGCTCAGGCTGGGTGGGCTGGAAGCGGCGCTCTCTGCCAGGGGGACCCGGGGTGGGGGCTGTGCTCGGTGCAAGCTGTGCAGGAGGGGCCTCCACCTGGTGGCAGGACCAGGCGCGGGGCCCCACTTCCTGCCCTCTGCCTGGGCGCCATGGCGGCCGTGATGACATGGGAGGCGGTCGGCAGAGCTTTCCATCGTTTGACTTTACGTCACACATCGGCCCTTGCCAGTGGCCGGGACTGCCTGTCCGTGCGTGGCATGGAATCGCCGTCCAGGGCTGGTGGGCACGTGGGCCCTGCAGTCTTACTCTGCGCAGGCCCCAGAAGCTGGAGGACGGGGGCCCCAGCCTCTGGTTGCAGGCCTCCTCCCCACAGGAGCTGCATCATGTAGCAGCCAGTCGCGGCCTGGTGCCGTGCGGGCCGAGGGTGGGCCCTGCGGGCCCTGCTCAGTTCCACAAGCCGCCAGGGGAAAGGGCCCCCCCCCCGGGCAGGCCCCGCCGGGCACACTGAGGTCTGGCACTCGGGGTGGTCCAGAAGGGACTGGTGTCTGAGCCGCCGCCAGGTCAAAGAGCCCAGGGCTGACTGCCCTGGGATCGCCCAGTGGACCCCTGAGCAGAGACCTCCAGGGGTGCAGAGAGTCTGCTGAGCCCCCGACTGGGCGGCAGGCTCCTACCCAGGATGTGCCGGGGCTCGGGGAGCCCCTTCTGGAGATGCGTCTGGTGGCCCCAGCAGGCTACTTGAGTTAGGAGGGAAGGGACCTCGTGGCCAGATTCCTGAGCAAGGGGGAGCTCCCAGGTAAGGAACTAAAGGCGGTGACTCTGGGGGAGTCCCGAGTTAAGGGAATGACAGGTATTGACTTTGGGGGAGCTCCTGGTAAGGGACCATCTGGTAGTATCTTTGGAGGAACACCTGGTTAAGGGAACAGCTCGCTGTGACTCTGCTTCCTCCTGTGTGTCAGGAGGTGGCAGGCACCTTGGGGCACCTGCTGGAAGCTCCTGTGTGCCTACAGGGGCGGCTGTGACAGTACTGGGCCCCCACATGTTCTCCAGGCATTGAGGCCCTGGTCCCCAAGAACAGACGGCAGCCACGCGCTGGTCTCACCAGGGGCATCGTGTCCCTGGGAGAGGAGGACCACATGGGGCAGTGCCCATTGGAGGCCAAAGGCTCTGGAGGTGGGAGGGGGCAGCACGTGGCCAGGACCGAGCAGCTGGGAGCCAAGTGCTTGCTAAGGCCGAGCTATCGCCAGGGGCCGCTGCTTGGAAAACTCGGTCCAATTTTACAGTGCAGAACCCAAAACATCTTGACAAGCGGTTTCCAACGCAGACTGGTCAGAAGTCCAGCCTGGCTCCCTTCCGTGAAAGGGGTTGACTGCTGGCCCGGGGCATGGGCAGCAGGGATCCCTGGGGGAGCAGGACACGCGGGCCGCCCGGGCGGCGTCTTGGCCCTTGACGCAGGAGGAGCTGACGGCCTCTCCTCGCAGGGCCGGACGACCAGGCCCTCCCCCACCACCCACCCCCAGCTGAGCCCAGGTAGGGCCATGCGCTGGCCCGAGACCCCAGGCCTTGCTGGAGCCACTGCCCAGCCCTGCGGGGAGGATGGAGGAGTCGTGGCGCCCTGTTCCCTCGCTGGCGGGGGCTAACGAGGACCTGCCCAGCATTCGGTGAGCCACTCGATGCGCAGTGCGTTGGCCCGGCTGTGGGCAGGCAGCTCGCGCCTCCGCCCCTGGCCTTCCCACCCGCTCCCGGCCTCCGGCTTCCTTGGTGGATGAGTTGCGGGGGAAGCCAGTGAGGGCAGCAGCCGCTGCTTGCAGGGGTGCCGTGGGGAAGCGGGTCTGGAGTGGTCACGGGGCCGGCTCCCTGGGGCCCGACTCGGCCATCTCCCCCCCACCCCCCTCATTGCTCCAGCAAAGCCACATCCTGCCTGGCAGCTGGGCCCGGCTGGCTGGAAACGCCCCAGCAGGTAGATGGACTCTTCCAGGCTCCAATCCCGCTCCCTGGGAGCCGCTTGGCAGTAAAGCCGGTTCATCATCTGACAGCCAGTGAGTGGTCTCAGGCTCCTCAGGACCCCTCCGCCTCCAGGGGTGTCACGGCCATGCAATTGGAAGTGTTTGTCCCCGACTCCCACTCCTAACAAAGCTCCCCGCCCCCCCAAGAGCCCCAGCCTGGAGGCTCCTCGTTTCCTGCTTAGCCTTGACATCTCCCGTGGGCCGCTGAAGAAGGCCTGTGCCACAGCTTGAGCTCCAAAGCACATAATGATGGTGCTGGGTTATAGGCCACGGAACAAAGCCACGGCCCACCCTTCCAGGCTGGAGGGGGTGAGTCATCGAATGAGTAAGTGAGTGGTGGGGGGGAGAGGAAGCGGTTTCGTACACGTGGCATTCCAGTTAATAAACACAGAAGGGAAGATGGAAACAGAAAAGCACCATTTGGCCAACAGCAGGGTGAAGGCTGTTTCGGGTAAGAATGATGGACAGAGGCTGATCTCGGCGGGAGCAGGCCGTGGAGACGGCCTCCAGGGCCCTGGCAGGCCGCCGCAGAGGCTCTAAGTGGGGGGACCCGGCGGGTGCCCCCCAGCCAGGTCTCGACACAGCGGGGGGCACGAAGCCCCTGCTGCGGGATCCCTCAGGAGGGCCCGCCCGGCCTGTGTGCCTGTGAGGACCGTCCAGCAGACCCAGCGCCCAAAGCTCGAAGTCGGGATGAAGACGGACCGACGCTGGGACTGAAGAAGCCGCGGGAGACCAGACCAGGAGGCGCCGCGAGGGCTCCGATCAGATCGAGGGCTCAAGGTCGCTAGCGGAACGAAGGGCGACGTGTGAACAGTCATGCTGTTCCTCCTGTGACCCTAATTCTGATCATTGCACTACAGTTAGGCCAGGTGCTAACACTTAGGGACTCTGGGTCACGGGTATCTGGAAATTGTACTAATTTTGCCAAATTTTTTGTAACTTTGAAATTTTCAAACTGAAACGTTTAAACATTTTTAAAAGGAGGGGGTCCCGGCATCCCAAGGCCCTGAGGATGAGCCGTGGCAGGGGGCCCCCGGGCCCTGGGGGTCCCGCACGCCCAACCACAGGACCCTGCCTGCTCCTCAGCCTGGCTTTGGGGACCCAGGCTGTCCCCAGAGCCCCTGTCCAGGCCCTCATATCTGGCCTCCCCTTCTGAGAGTGGCGGGTCCCCAGTACATTGGATAATCCCCCTGGGAGTGAGCGTCTGGGAGCCCACCTCCCTGCCACTCGTAGGCCTGGCTCTGAGACACGGGTCTCAGACTGGCCGTCTCTGAACCCCATTATCCAGCAGCACAGGCCTGGGACTGCCCAAGGGCTGCACCCTGGCCCTGAGCCAGCCTGCGCCAGGCGTGGGGCCTTGGAGGATGGAGGGACCCCGGCCGCGTCAGGTTTGGGGACCACTATCCTAAGCTCCCCCCCCCCCCCGTCCACTGTCCTTCCTGTGGACTTGCTGTCTCCTCTCCTCTCTCTGGCAATCTCCTCTGCCCCTTCAGGGCCCAGACTCAACATCTCCCTCTCTGGGGAACTTTCCAGGACTCCCTCCCTTGTGGCCTCAGTTGCCTGGAGCCCCTGGGCGTCATCCTCTTATCCCAGGGGCCATGCCATCATTGACCCATTTATGCTCAGCCACCCACCCCACGCGGCCGTGAGCTGCTGGAGGCCTCCGGCAGAGGCAGCTGGACATGGACCTGCTGACTGAGTGTCAGGGACCGGGGTCCTTGGGAGAGGAGGCTGAGGGTCCCAAAGACCCTGCTTGCCTCGTCCCTGTCGCAGGCCGGGCCTTCGGGCACGAGCAGAGCCTCGGGCCCCTCGTGGCGCTGACGGGTGGCCCCGTGTGACAGGCCCCCAGGAGGGAAGCAGGGTTCTCCTGTGCTGGGTGTTGAGGGTCACGGCCATCTGCAAGGCCGTCTGTCCAGGGCCCGGGGTGGGGGTGAGCACTGGGGGCTCGCAGCTGCCCACAGCCTGGCCCACGGCTCCGGCGCCTGCCACTGGCCTCTCCTGCTCCGTCGTCGAAGGTTTACCTTCAGTGGGGACTCTGCCCCTGTGGTGGAAGAGCTGACGTTCCAGGAAGACCTGATAGACATGTTTACAAGAGCCCTGGGGGCGAGGCCAGGAGGAGCTGTGTCTTGGCTCAGGGCTCCTGTCTAGGGCCACGCTTCCGGAAGGTCAGGGGCAGGGCCGGGTGAGGCCTCCTTGGGGTTGACCCGGGTGGGGCAGGAGCTGCCTCGGCCTCTGGACGCTCATTTCTCAGCCTGCAACTCCGCCTGGCCCTGGCCTCAGAAAGCCCACGGGACACTGAGCTGCCCGCCGCCCGGCGCTCAGGCTCACGGAGTCGGTGCAGGGCGGCGCTGGCCGCTGTTCCGTTCTGCGGATGAAGAGCTGAGGCCCAGGGCGGTTCTGGGGGGCGGCTGGGAACCCCCAGTGACATGAGCCTTGGCCTGTAAGAGCCCACTGTCGGGACTGCGCCTAGAGTGGGGTCCCCTCCGAGCCCCCAGCCCGTGCGCTCCGGGCCCCAGCTCTGTCTGTCCGTCCGTCTGGGGCCCTCTATCGGGCCAGCGCGCTCCCGGCTCTCACCCCCCCCCAACCCCTCCCAACCTGTAATGGCGTCTCTGCCCTCTTTCTTGCCAGGGTTTCAAAGACAACCTCCACGCCGTGTTTTGCTTGGCGGAGAACGCGGTGGGGCCCAGCGCCACGAGGCCTGACGACATCCACCTGCTGTACTCAGGAAAGTAAGGCGGCTCCCCCTTGCTTCGCCCCCGTCATTCGCACCCTTGGCCTCTGCCTTCCCAAGGCCAGGGCTGTGTCACTCCCCACCTGAGATAAGCACCGGGGGGTGGGGGGTGCGTCTCACAACCCACCTGCAAGCCCTGCCCCCTCCAGCCCCGTGGGAAAGCGTTTCCAGGCCAGTGGCAGATTCTGGAAGGACAACCTGTTATGGGAATCCCTGGGCAGCCACCAGACCGGCAGGTGCTCCAGGCGGGTCCTGGAAGATGGCGGGAACTTTGGTAGCAGGGTGACCCCACGTCACCTGGACGAGCTGCTGGGCTCCCCACCAGACTTAACACTCTTGGGGTGTCCCTGCTTTTGTGATAGAAAGCAGATGAGAAGTTACGGGAGGGGTGGCGAGGAGGGAAAAAGGTAGGGTGTGCTTGTAAAAAACTTTTTTAATTAAAAAAAAATAATGCTGAAATAATATATATAGGAAGAAATCATGGAAAAAGAGGTGTTTATGTATCATTTCCTTCTTAGAACTAGTTGACATCTTTCTTGATCAAGACAAACAATAATATATGGCAAATAAAGTCGTTATTTAGGTTACGTAAGTGGAACATTTAACTGTGTTTCTCACATTCTTTTTGAAAGAAAATATTTTGATCCATTAAATGTAAGATGTGAGGACTTCCAGAGTTTTTATTCTTGCTGGAATACTATGTACAGAAGTCTAGGAACATGGGAAAATACTGACTTCACGTTTTCAGATAATTTCAAGTTTTAAAACCTTAGGAATGTACCTATGATGCTAATTTTTAATGGGACAAGAGTCATTGAATACAGAAGGTAAACTTCTCTTAGGCACCTTTATAAATTGCATTAAGCGATGATTTAGTCGACCAAGTCCTAATTAATTTTTTGCTTACTAGAGTACTTTTAAGGTGTAGCCCACTATCATTTGATAGGTTCACGCTCAACATTGGCCATTCTTGAAATAATATTTGAGAAACGTGCCCTTTCCCCCAAAATAAAAAAAAGGGCCCTGCTTGGGAATCCTCTTGGCCCTGAGATTCTGCCTTGGACCACTTTCTTTTTCTTTTATTAACTTTTTAATTTAAAATAATGTCAAACTTGCAGGAAAGTTGCAAAAATTACAGAAAAACATTACTTAGAACGGGAAATACCCCCACCAAGATACCCGCACTTACCAGCTGTCAGCATTTTGCCACATTTGTTCTATCACCCTAGTTTTTATTCTCTCTCTGTCTTCTCGGCATCTGAGAGCAGGTTGCAGACACCGTGCGCCTCTAACGCTTTTCCTGAGAGCGAGGGCTCTCAGCTTATGGACGCACCTTGAGTACAGCTTCAAGTTCAAGAAGTTCAACATTGACCTAAAGCTTACAGTCCACATTCTGATTTTTTCATCTGTCCCAATCGTGTCCTTTTGCGCCTTTTCTCCTCCGCTATTAGGTACAGTCCAGGTGTTGCATTTAATTGTCATTGTGTCCTCGGCGTCTTTTTTTCAGTCATGAGAACATAAATGCAACGCAGCCCTTGCTGTCGCCACCCCCCCCCCAAACGTCATCTAGCGCATTAGTCACTTTCATTATCGTCCTATACCAAAGCCTCCTGTTCAGCACCCTAAACAGAACCTCTGCACCCCTTAGGCTTTAACCCCCCCCCCCCCCCCGTAACCCACACTCTATATTCTGTCTCTGTGAATTTGCATATTCTTATTATTTCATATAAGTGAAATTATACAATATCTGCCCTTTTGTGTCTGGCTCATTTCACGCCAGTCGATGTCTTCGAGGCTCATCCGTGTAGGAGCCCCCTTCTTTCATACAGCTAAATACCATTCCACTGTACGTATATAGCACATTTTGTTTATCGATGCTTGGGTTGCTCCCATCTTCTTGCTGCTGTGAACATAGGTGTCAAGTATCTGTCCAAGTCTCCGCTTTCAGCCATTTGGGGTATATACTTAGAAGTGGAGTGCTGGCTTGTAAGCTAATTCTGCTTAACTTTTTGAGAAACTGCCAAACTGCTTTGCACAGCTGCTGTGCCATTTTACATTCCCACCAGCAGCGAATGAGGGTTCTTATCGTCGACATACTTGCCGGCACATTCTTTTCCGTTGTTCTTTTTAAATAATAGCTATTCTAGTGGGTGTGAGCTAGTATCTCATTATGGTTTTGATGCTCATTTCCCTAATGACATGATATTGAGTATCTTTTCATGTGCTTATTGGCCACTTGTATATCTTCTCTGGAGAAATGTCAGTCCAAATCCTTTGTCCATTTTGTAATTGGTTGTTTGTAGGATTTCTTTATATATCCTGGATATTAAACCCTTATCAGATATATGGTTTCCAAATAATTGCTTCCATTCTGTGGGTTGTCCACTTTCTTTTTTTCCTTTTTTTTTTTTAGGAGGTACCAGGGATTGAACCCGAGACCTCATACGTGGGAAGCAGGCACTCAACCACTAGAGCTACATCTGCTTCCTTGTTCACTTTCTTTTTTTTTTTTTTTTTTTGCCATTTTTACCCTGCCATGAGATGTTCACTTTCTTGATAGTCTCCTTTGATGCAAAAAAATTTTAATTTTGAAAAAGTCCCCTTTATCTACTTTTTTCTTTTGTTTCTCATGCTTTTGGTGTAAAGCTTAAGAATCCATTGCCTAATACAAGGAGCTGAAGATATTTTCCTTTGTTTTTTTCTAGGAGTTTGATAGTTTTGGTTCTTGTATTTAGATCTTTGATCCATTTTGAGTTAGTTTCTGTATATGGTGAGAGGGGGTACTTTCATTCTCTTGCTTGGGGATATCCAGTTGTCCCAGAACCATTTGTTGAAGAGATTATTCTTTCCCCATTGAGTGGACTTGGCTCCCTTGTCAAAAGTCATTTGGCCATAGATATGAGGGTTTAATTCTGAATTCACAATTCTATTGCAGTCCTTGTGCTGGTACCACATGGTTTTGATTACTGTGGCTTTGTAGTAAGTTTTGAAATTAGGAAATGTGAGCCCTCTAACTTTGTTCTTAGTTTTCAAGATGGTTTTGGCTATTCAGGGCCCCTGGCCCTTCCACATGAGTTTGATGATTGAGTTTTTAATTTCTGCAAAGGAGGCTATTGGAATTTTAATTGAGATTGTGTTGAATCTGTAAATAATTTTAGGTAGTATTGACATCTTAATATTTTTAAATTCATGAACATGGGATATCTTTCCATTTAATTAGGTTTTTAAATTTGTTTCTCTAATGATTTTTAGTTTTCTGCATACAAGTCCTTTATACTATTGGTTAAATTTATTCCTGGGTATTTATTTTTTAGTTGCTATTATAAATAGGGTTTTCTTGATTGTCTTTGGGGATTGTTCATTCCTAGATATTTTAAGTCTTTTAGCTGCTCTTGTAAATGGAATTGTTTTCTGGATTTCCTTTTCAGATTGCTTATTGCTGGTGCATAGACACACCAATGACTTTTTTGTGTGTGTTGCTCTTGTACCTCGCTACTTTGCTGAATTCATCTATTAGTTCTAGCAGCTTCCTTATAGATAAACTTACAGATTATCTATATATAGGATTATATCATCTACAAATAAGGATAGTTTTACTTCTACTTTTCCAGTTTGGATGGAAATTTCTTTTTCTTTTCTAATTGCTCTGGCTAAAACTGCCTGAACAGCAGTAGTAGGTGGACATCCTTGCCTTGTTCCTGATCTTAGAGGAAAGCTTTCAGATTTTCACCACTTAGCATGATGTTAGCTGCGGATGTTCTTCTTAGGTGTGAAAGGATGGCAGCTGGAGGAGTAGGGAAAAGAAGGCACCCCAGAATTGACAATAGGAGACTCTGCTTGCTGCCACCCCATCCCATGCTGGGGCCTCTGAGCTGAGTGACCCTGAGAAGGCCTTGCCCCATCACCTGCTTCCTCTGGGCATCTCCCCAGCCCATTCCATACTATTCCCATCGTAGCCCTTCGGAAGGGGAGACTGAGCTGGGGCAGTTCAATAGCCTGCCCTGGCTTGCAGCTCATGAGTGGCAGAGCAGGGATTTGCTTCTGTCCATGGCTCTACAAGGTGCAGGGGGAGTAGGACATCCCTCCATTCCGGTGGGGGTGGGGGTGGGATTCAAGGCTCAGGCTCGAGGCTCTTGTGAAATATCCTCTGGAGCTGCAGGGACAGGGGCTCTAAGTGGAGTCTCCCCAGTTAGGGACTCTCTCTCAGTGTCCCAAAGAGCCCCATCCCTGAGCCGGGGTCTCTGCTGCTGCACCAGGACTGTGGAAATCAACAACACCGATGCCGAGGGCAGGCTGGTCCTGGCAGATGGCGTGTCCTACGCCTGCAAGGACCTGGGTGCCGACATCATCCTGGACATGGCCACGCTGACCGGAGCTCAGGTGTGCCCCCTGCTCAGCCTGGGGAGAACCCAAACCCCCCTCACTCGAGGATTTCTCCAGGTGGAGAAGCAGGCAGAGCTGTGTGTTGGGGGTGGGGGGAGCTGCTGTCCCTAAATCTCTATGAGCTGGGCCAGCCCAGAGAGGAGCCTGTGGCCTCTGGAGCGGCTCAAGGCCCGGGGACCCGGAAGCCAGACAGGACGCCGTCTTCACATTTGATGCATGATGTTCACGCTTTCTCTCTTTTCTCCTTCTACTTTTCCTCCTTTCATTTCTTTGTCTCTCTGTCTCTGCCCCTGTCTCCTGCCTCTCCCACTCTGATGCCCTCGTGTGGCTCCGGCCATCGCCCCCTCCTCCCTGCCTCTCCCTCCCCACGGGCCACTTGCCCTCCCAGGGCATCGCCACGGGGAAGTACCACGCTGCAGTGCTCACCAACAGCGCCGAGTGGGAGGTGGCCTGCGTGACGGCTGGACGCAAGTGCGGGGACCTGGTGCACCCACTGGTCTACTGCCCCGAGCTGCACTTCAGCGAGCTCGCCTCTGCCGTGGCTGACATGAAGAACTCAGTGGCGGTAGGTCTGGGTGGGGGAGGCCGGTGCAAGAAGGGTCCCTGTCTGGCCCGCCACAAAGCGGGGTGTCAGGCCTGCAGACCGCATTCAGGAGGGGGCGTCTGGGAGGATGCGTCCCAAGGAGGCCACGTGCCTTCAGCTGGTCTCCGTGGCTGGCATGGCCCAGCAGCCACCCGCTCCTTCCCTGGTCCTGGGCTGAAGGCAAACCCCCTAGCCTGGCCCAAGGGCCTCCTGGTGCAGCCACGGCTGCCTCTCACCCACCCCAGGGAAGCATGGTGGGCAGGCCAGGGAGGGCAGCATGGGGAGGGCCCCACAGTGGGGCCCAGGCAGAGGCAACCCCCCGATGTCTCAGAAGCAGCCCCGACAGGCACCCTTTGTGGGTCACTGTCCACCTGCCCGTCTGCCCCAGGACCGGGACAACAGCCCCAGCTCCTGCGCCGGCCTCTTCATCGCCTCACATATCGGCTTCGACTGGCCTGGGATTTGGGTGCATCTGGACATCGCCGCGCCCGTGCACGCCGTGAGTGTCTGGGCTCTGGGCCGTGTCCCTGGCCCCCTCCTCTTTGTCGGGACATTTTGCTGGGCCATGGGTCAGTCCTGCTTCCCACCCTGTCACCTCCTCACCAGCCTGGTCTGGTCCCCACCCTCTCGCTGTCTGTCTCTCTGGAGCCCCTCTCTAGCTCTGGAGCCGCAGACCGAGCTCATCGGAAACAATCTGTGCCCATGCCCAACCTCCAGCCAGCTGTGGTCTCCCCTGACCCATGGTGTCATCCTCCACAGGAACAGGGTGGCTGCTGTGTGCAGTCCTTCCCCAGCCAGCCTATGCTCATCAGGAGGCCCGGGACCCTGCCCCAAGGAGGGCAGGGGTCACACAGGGCCATGCATTGGCCCTGAAGATGGCAGGACTGCAGTGGGGAGGCCCAAAGCTCTGGTTTGCCCCTCCAGGACCCTCTCGGGAGAGGGTACAAGCAAGGGGGAGGGCGGGTAGGACACCCTTGCCTTGGGTCTGCGAGGCCTGGCCTGCCCAGCGTCCCCACCTGCCCCTCTGCCCGTAGGGTGAGCGAGCCACGGGCTTCGGCGTGGCCCTCCTGCTTGCGCTGTTCGGCCGGGCCTCTGAGGACCCTCTGCTGAACCTGGTGTCTCCACTGGGCTGTGAGGCGGGCGTGCAGGAGGAGGACACGGAGAGGGACTCCAAGCGACGCAGGCTTGTGTGACTGCCGGCTGCACCTCGGCTCTGGGTGCGAGGCCCTTTTACCTCACTTTGCACTGATTAATTTCAAGCAATTGAAAAATTAGACCTTCAGTATGGGTTTGGGTTTGGGTTTTGATGTTAACTCTCACGATGATGGAAATAGCTTGTTCTTATGTCCCACACGCCAGCTTAGGCTTGGCGGGAGCCGCAGGCGGGCAGAGGCTTTGGGAGAGTGTTGGGACTTGTCTCTGTCAGGTACCCACAGGCCTCCCTGCCAGCTTCCGCAGGCTGCACTCCTGCCCTGGGGACTGCAGAACGCCCACGGGGCCCCAGAATGCCTGGCACGCACAGCCCCCATGGCACAAGAGCCTTGAGTGGACGGAGCGACTTGCTTCTGTGGATCCAAGTTTAAGGAGCAAGAGGAGTCATATCCTGGCCCCTTAGAGCTCACTCGAGGTGGATTAAATGCAGCTGTATAGCACTGCCCCCTCGCCTCTGCGCCTTCTTTCCCAGCACCCCATTGTAGAAATGGGGTGACGGGCCATCCCCTTCTTTCCCCAAACCATGCCTGAAGCTGGAAGGGCCTGAGACTCAGCCCATCAACCCTGCTGCTTGGCCCACCAGACCTGGAGGGCGAAGGGCCTGGGGTCACTGGCTCCACGGCCAGAGCCCGAGCAGCTTGGGTTTGCCCAGGTGAGAGGCGCCGTGTGCTTTCTGGGTCTCGCGACCCCCTCGGCCCCGTTGGGAAGCCTGGCCTGACCTCCAGGCAGATTAGGAAGCGTGTGTGGCACACACCAGGAGGCGCTTCTCTCCCCACTTCCCAGGAGTCCAGCCCAGGTGGGACAGGTGAGGCAGGCTCACAGCACCTGGGAGCCAGCTTCCCGTGAGTCTGGGCGACAGTTCAGGTGCAGCCTCTGTCCCCATCACCCACCCCTCTTGTCCCCTGTCCCAGCGGGGCTTGCCTGGGGCCCCACTCAGGAAGGAGGCAGCTGCCCTCTTTGCTGGGTCTTGGGGTTCAGGCTACCCACGCCTTCTGCCGGGGACCAAGACCCGGGGCTCTGCCAGGGCCAGCTCGTCCCAGCCCAGCGGTCCCAAGGCTCCACGTCCCCTCCGTAGCCCTGAAAACCAAGGAGATTCTTCTTCCTGGCTTGGTCCCAAGCAAATATTTATTAATTGCCTGCTGTGTGCATGAGAACAGGCTCTGAGGGTCTCCCCGCCTGGGAACAATCCTGCCAGACAAGTTGAACAGCAATAACTGTGGTCACAAGGCCGGGAGGGGGGCCGGGCTGCAGGGACCAGGAGCCTTCACTGGTCATTAGTCTGCTTCATGGCATCGGAGGAGGGGGCTTGCCAACTTCCCTGAAACGCCCGGCGGCGGCGGGGGTCACCGAGGCGCTCTGGCGCCTTCCCGGGCAGCTGGCACCGTCCTGCCCCCTGCCCGAGGGCAGCGTCTCTGGGGATGCAGGATGCAGGCCCAAGGAGCAGGGCAGGAACTGAGACCCCTTGTGTGGCCACAAAGGCAGCCTCGGCCCGGAGCAGCTGGGGGCCAGCCGGGGGCCGGCCGGGGGCTGTGCCTGGCCTGCGCCGGCGTCGGGGCGCCGTGGGGTGAGCGAGAGGCCTTGCTGTCACAGGCCACAGGGCTTTAGGAGGCGACGGCTGCTTCCCCAGGCCTTGCCGGGGCCCTGGCAGCAGGGTCCCTGGGCGGCCGGCGGCGGGGGGCCGCCGGGCGCTGGCGGGTCCACTTGATCATGGTTTCCGGTGAGCGGTACAGGAAGATGAGCTTGGCAAAGAGCTGCTGCTCCAGCTCCAGCTCACCCAGCTCACGCACCAGGAAGATGTCACAGCAGAGACGCAGCACGCGGTCCACGCAGGGCAGCTCGTCGAACATGATGGAGCGGGAGATGCCGAGAAAGTGCTCCCGCATGAACTTGGCCATCACCATCACCACCGACACATAGAGCCCCACGATGCTGGGCAAGGCGGGCGGGCGGCGTCAGGACCCCTGCCCCAGGAGTGGTGGCCTCGCCAGCCCAGGGCCCAGCCGCCTGGCCTGGGGGCACCCCGGGGCCCTGGGCAGGCAGCTTGCCCCAGTGCAGCCTCAGTCGCTCTCCTGGGACACCAGTAACCCCTGGGTGGGAGGGCAGGTCAGCGCCTGCTGGAACCCGGGCCAGAGCATAGTAAGGGGCCCGAGATGGGCACTGGGGCAGGAGAAGGGAAGTCTGGCTCAGCTTCCCCGTGAGCGTGGGCCTGCTCCTGGGCAGACCAGGGCCTGGCGGGCAGGCTGGGAGGACAAGGTGCCTCCAGGGCGTTCCCAGGCCAGGAAGCCCAGGGCCTGCTCCTGGTCAGGACATGCTGAGAAGCTGAGGTGAGGCTGGGGCTACAGGTTCCTCGGGATGGGAGAGAGCCTTACCCATAGTCCGCAAGGAACCCCAGGCTCGGGGGGCTGACTTTGTCGCTGTAGACCACGAGCTCCAGGTCCCGGCCGCAGCCCCGGCTCTGGTTGCAGTGCGGCTGCCACTCCTGGACCACCCACCACTCAGCCGGCCGGCTGCCCACGTCGGGGGGTCCCAGCTGCTGCAGCCACACCGTGGCGTTGCGGAAGAAGGCCAGCCGGTCTACGTCCTGGGGTCTCTGGGAGTGGACTGGGGGAGAAGGGGGTGGGGGGCGTCAGCAGCACCTGGGGAGAGGGACCTCAATTTGGGGCCTGAGAACTGGGAGAAGAGCCTCTTCCCTGAAGGGCACATCTTTCTGTGTCAGCAAAGATGGAGAAGCCAAGAGAAAGTCCAAGCATCAGACCCCAAGGGACACTTGCAAATGATCTGCCTCCGTGCAGACCCGAGAAAACCCAGGCACTCAAGGTGACTGAGGTGGGGGAGCTGCCTGTGACAGGCCTGTGATGGATGTTTAGGGAAGTGATGACTTGATCAATTGGGGATTGTCACCTGTCTCAGGAGTGCTGATAAAGAAGGACTGAGTGTGGGTCCCGTGGGTCCAGTCCCTGGCAGAACACGTGGTGGGGAGGCAGATTCTGGGCCCCACGGCTGCTCGGGCCCTGGGCTCACCCCCAGCACTTGGGGAAGACTTACACCCCTTGCCCGAGGAGGGAGAAGGACATCTCGCCATCTCCTGCGGCCCCATCCAGCTGCCTCCAGCAAACCAGTCTCGGGCAGGATGGAGAGGGCTACAGCACAACTGTGTGTGTCCTTGGGGGGCGGGCTGTGAACACGGCTGAGCCTCGGCTTGTGGCATGGGAGCCCATGGGCCGCTGTGTGTGGCGGGGGCGCCATCCACGCAGGCCCGTGGGACGGAAGTGGGGCGGCAGCTCAGGCAATGCTGAGCCATGCCTCCGCCCTCCTCCCAGCCTCCCTGCCCCAGGCCACCAAGCTTTCTGGCTGTCAGTGCACCTTTCTGTGCCACCAGAGATATGGGGGAAGTAGACTCATTTCAAAGAGGGGATTCAAACATTAGGAAATCACATTTCAATTCAGGGCCTGCCCGGAGGCCGTTCGACCATCTTCGGAAACCCTCCCCACTGCTCCCCTGCCCTCGGCGTGGCTCAGGCCAGGAGCGGGCGCTCCCCCCAACCCCAGCATAGCTGGGACCTACAGCCCCCATTCCCCAAACATGCCCCTCCTTCCTGCCCCCCCAAGCAGGCAGCCCCCACTGCCAGCATCTCCCCAGGGGGCCCTCGTGAGCCCGCAGGTCTGTGATCCCAGCAGCCCTCCGTAAGTTCTTTTTCCAACTTGAATGTGCTGCAGGAGCATCTGCCCAGAGCCTGGCGAATTGATGTTCAGCATTTCTGTCTGTCTGTCCCTTAACAAAAGGTTGTTTTGGTTTGTGATTCAGCAAGAGCACTGCATTTAGCATCCTCTCCTTTCAGGACTAAGTTAGTGGTTTTCCTGCCACAGATGAGCCTCCAATGAGATAATGTATGAAAAGCCCTTGGAAAAGTACCACCACTCCCCACACACACATCCAACACACACACACACCTGCCAGGTCATGGAAGGTACATGCTGGGCTCCTTCACCCCAGGCCATTTGCCCCCCCTTCCCTCCCCGCCGGCGGGGACAGGGTGTGTCCTCCTGGCCCATGGAAGGGGCTGGAATGGATGATGGCTGCCCCCTGAGCCCTGAAGGCCTGGGGTTCTCCCTTCCTTGACCCAGGAGCCTCAGGGTGAGGGGCCAGGGCTGGAGCAGGTGTGGTGGGAATCTGGGGAGCCGACTCCCCCTCTAGGGCTGCAGGGGCTCACCCACGTCTAGCTGACGGGCCATTTTCGCTTCTGTCCCCGCCGTCGTCATCACGGCTTTTGGTATCAGGCCGGGGAGCATTCTTCAAGCAGAAAAACAAAAACAAAACCACAACATTAAAAGCGCAGAGGCCTTGTTCACAGTCACCACTAGCACAGTTAGAACCCAAGGTGGCCGAGCTAACTACTGAGGAGTCCTCCTGGCTGCAAAAAGAAGCTCCCTGTCGTCTTGGCCTCCTCCCTGACTTCTAAATCAATTTAAGGGTGACCAGGTTCACCGAGGCTAACTTTCTATTCAGCGAGTACGTGTTCAGTGGGTGGATTTCTGTGGCATCTCACGTGGAGATGGCCTGAAGCCCAGCCCCCTCATTAGCTTATTAAACGCCACATGTATGCAACCCCTGCTGGAGACAATTTTGTCTAGCATGAAGTGGGTACACAGGCCATGCCCCCAGCCTCCAAGGGGGCTGGGTGAGCGAGGCCTGTGTGCCTATGAGGCTCTGGCAGGTGCACCTCAAACCCTCTTTCCTGCACCGTCATCAGGGTGCTGCCAGCAGCCACGTTCCATAGTGACTGGCCCGTGCGAGGCAACCCCGCAGGGTAGGTGCTGCGATTTTATTCCCATCTAGCAGATGCAGAGGCTGAGGCTCAATGAAGCTAACTCCATGCCCAGGACCAAACAGCTAATGGGAGGGCAGGGGTAGGACTCTAACTCAGGCAGTTCTGAGTGATTCCTGCCTCCCCACCAAGCCTTCTGGCCTCTGGAACCCTTTCCTACAGCCCCGGCCAGGGCATGTGGGCCGCTGTGGGCTGAGGGAGGAGGGAGGTCGGTGAGCAGATGGACAAGGCAAGGAGGGCCCCAGCCACACAGCCAGTTCCCGGGGCTCATCGCTAGCCACACGCCCAGGGAGCTCGGGTGGCCCCTGGTTCCAGGCCTCAGTTTCCTCGCCTGCAAGGCTGATGAGCCTGCAACCCACCCCACCCCTCATCTCCGGCCTTCTGTGTGCAGGGGGCTGTGTGCAACTTTGGAGTTGCAGAACTGGGTTCAAATCCTGACTTGGCCCCTTCACAGCTGCGAGACCTGTGGGCCCTAGAAAGCTCTTACCCTGCGTGACGGCACCTCTGATCTAGTTGAGAAGGTGCCACCTCAGCAGGGGCAAGGCCGCTCCTATGCCCTTCCTCTCACAGCCCCCCATCAGGCCCTCGCGGCCTTAACCCTCTGCGCGGAGGCGCTGCCCGGGAGGGGGGCACCTACGCAGGCTCCCTCGTGGCGTGAGCCAGCATCTGGAGCAGCTGGCCGCGTGGCTCCTTTTCTGGGTAGCACACCGAGTGCTCGCCGGATGCTTCCACATTCTTGACCAGAGTCACATTCCTGGGGAGGGGAGCAAAGCAGAACCCTGAGAAACCAAGCGCAGCCCAAGGCGGAGCATGTGGGGCCCAGCTTCCTGCCCCAGTCCTCGCCTGAGCCCACCACACCAACGCCCCCCCCCCAGCTGCTGGTCACCACCAAAGAAAAGCCAAATGGCCAGGGCTTCTATCTCAGGCCTGGGCAGGACCCCCGGGGCACTCCACCTGAGCAGCCCACATTTCCCAAAGCCAGGAGAAAAGGGCCGACAGAAGAGGACCCCTGGGTGTGGCTTCCTCGATCCCAAATTTACCTGCTTTGACGTCCAAAGCAGACAGACACACCTGGCTGCCAAGCCCCTGCTCAGCCTCGGCAGGCTGAGGAGCTGCCAGGGCGTCCTTCTCAAAGGAGAAAGGGGCCGTGGGGCCAGGCCAGCGGTGGGTTTGGGTGCGTGGCCTCGCGAGCCTCAGGGCCCCTGCCCTCCCCACCCTCCCCGCACTCCCTGCCGGCTGGCTCCTCCACTCGAGGGCCATGCATGTCGCACAGGCCTGGCAGGGTCCTGCTCGCAGCCCGGGCCCTAGAGGATGTGGCATGGCGCCCGAGGTCAGCAGGCCGCGGTGGGAGCCCCGAGCCTGGCCCGCCGAGCCTCCAGGCCTCATCTCCTTGTCTGAGAGACTGGAAGGAGTGAGTTGGGGACGTCAGCTAGCACCCAGGCTGAGGTGCAGCAGGTGCTCCAGAAATGAGTTTCGTTTCCCTAAAGAAGGGAAAGTAGCATCTTCGTCCGCCTTTCACAGCGGGTGGAGCGGCCCAGCTGCTGCCTGCGCCGGCCGTAGAAGGACCCTGGTGGCAGTGGGCAGCTGCCATGGTGGGAGCCGTCCTCTGTATCCTCAGCGTACAAGGGGGCGGTGATGAAGTCTGAGCACTCTGCACCTCTTTTCTCCATCAACTGTCCTGTGAACATGTTTCTGGAAGCTTCTGAGTGCACCGCAAACCCCATCCCATGCTGCCCTCACCTGTGAAGGCACTTTTTAGAAAAAGGGTTTCAAGCCAACGTGCCGTGTGGTTGTGAGCCTCGGGAGGGTGGGCCTGGGGGTCCTGGCCGTCAGGGCTTTCCTCCCACGCTGGGGAGGCCACACAGCCCCGCTTCCCCTGTGACTCCTGGCAAGGAGACGTGCTGCAGACACGCAGCCCCCAGACACCGCCGCAGGCAGAGGGCGCAGGGTCGGGGGCATGCGGCAGCAGGCCTAGGCCTGCAGGGAGCCCCTGGGGCTCCCCCCGGACCTCTGGACACCGACAGCTGGTGGGCATCCCTTGCTCCACTCGCTTATTTACTCTTTCATTCAACAAGCATTTATTAGGCTCCTACTGTATGCTGGGCGCTGTGTCAGATGCGGGGGAAACCACGGAGAGCAGAGATGGCTCTCACCAAGCCGTCGCACACAAAATCTCCTAACTGTGACAACCACCATGAAAGGAAGGTGCGTGGTGCCACAAGGACATTTTAGTTTTGGGAGAGGCCATTTGGGGAAAGCATCCCTTGAGGAAGTGAAGTTTGAGCTGGGATGGCAAGGGTGAGTGTTCAGCAGGAGAGCTCATTCTGGGCAGGTGCAGGAGCGTGAGCAGAGGCCCTGGGGTGGGGCCAGCCATGACAAGTTGGACGAACGGGAAGGAGGCCACTGTGGCTGTAAGAGAGTGACGTGGGATGGGGAGGCACGCTTGGCTTTGGAGGCCACAGGAGGGTCGAGTTTTTATTCCAAGAGCTACGGGAGCCATTGAAGGGTTTTAAGCAGACAAGAAACAGAATGGAACTCACACTCTTAAAAGAGCCACTGTCTGCAGCTCCCCAGATGCCTGTCCCCTTCCTCACGGTATCCTCTATTGCAGGTGACAGAACTTCAAGTTCCAGTGGGTGCCCAAGGCTCTAAGAAAGGGCCAGCAGAGCAGACACCTCCGGGGCTGCACAGGATTCCCAGGCGTCTGCCCTAAGAGTGACGTCCCCGAGGCGTGTCCCTGAGGCTTTCCCACCACCTTTTCAATTCCCCGCAGTGCACCGTAAGACATGGCTTTATAGTCCTGGCTCTGCTATCTACTAGCCCTGTGACCGCCCCAGTGATTTGATCTGCCCAAGCTCCAGTCTCCTCGTCTGTAAAATGGAGGAAATGGTGCCAACATCCACCCTACAGGAGGCTGCGAGGCTCAGAGCCCGGCGGCAGTGGTACCGGAAGGTTCTCGCATAGGCAGAGATCACACCAAACCTAAAAAACAGCGACGTGAAGACCCTGGAGCATGACAACAAGCAGTGAGAAGCTGAAGGGGATTCTAGCCTTGAAAGAAAGGAAGCGTGCTGAGAGAGAGCCACGATTACGTGGCTTTTTCTCAGGCCTGAGTGGCTAGAATTCCGATAGAAAGCTGCAGTCTTGTTAGCTTGAGTTTGGGAGAATGGAATTCAGGGCTGCCAGAGTGGATGAAAATTGTGGTGGTGGTGGTGGCGGCAGCCCTGTGGGGAAAGAAGCAAAGGCTGTATTTAAACTCCTTAAAGCTTCGTCCAACTTCCACCATCACGATGGAGCAAAGGGACTAGGTTTACCTATTGCCTTAGTGACGTCAAAAAACCTGATGAACCAATATAAAACAATGGTTTTCAGACACAGAAAACAGGCAGCACAAGACAGCAGTCCCTGAAAGAAAATACAATTGCAGGGGGTCTGCAGGCTGCAGTGCAGGGAGAGAGAGCCCCAGCAGAGCCCAGGGGGCTTTCTGAGCTGAGGAGGAGTCCAGGATTCAGGGGGCCAAGCGGCAGGACTCATGGGCCTGGGGAGAAAGCACTCCACAGATCTACAGAGGGTCCCTCCTGAGTTCTCACAGAGCACTGCTTTGCACACACCTGTGGAAACCACCCGGGGGGAGGGAAAGAAGCCCCCAGAAGCAGCAGAGGGACCACTTATGCTCACCCGAGCCTGGGTCCAGTTCATATTCCAGAAAGGCAGGAGCGTGGCAAAGGCTTTGGGACCTGAACTTCCATAAAAGTCCCGGACACCCCCAGAATGGAGCTCGCAAGGGACACACACGTGGTGCTTGGCAGAAGCTTTGGCAGCGGCACCAACGAGGGGGCTGTGCCCCCAGAAGGCGAGAAGATCTGGTGTTTTGAACCTAACTGATGGCTTGTCTGCTTAAGCAACAAGAAAACCAACATTCTCCTGCAGATTTTCAAATTAGACTCAGTCTTCCAACGTAACAAAAACAATCAAATCACGCAGGATAAAACCCAACATTCCCTGACATACCAAGAACCGGAAAAGTCTGACCCGTTCTCAAAGGAAAGGACAACCAAAGATGCCAACTCTGAGACGATGCAGACCTCGAGATTATCAACAAATGCCTAAAAGCAGCTATTATAACACATCCTTCAGGAGGGAAAGATGAACCATCTTGAAGTGAACGGAAAAAGAGAAGTTCTGAGTAAAGAGAAACTATAAAAAAGAATCACCAAATGCAATGTGGCGTACTGGATTAAGTCCTGCAGCAACGCCAAAGCTTATCGCTACAATCGCTGACGAAATCTGTGTATGACGTGCGGTTCAGTTAATAGTGCGCCATGTGCCAGGGAACACGGTGACAGGCTGATAACACGGGGCAGCTGGGTGTGGGCCATCTGGAAGCTCTCATTTATCTTTGCATCTTTTCTATAAATGTAAAATTATTCCCCAGACAAAAAGCTTATTTTAAAAGGGATCAAATCTAAAGTTTAGACGTAAGAAACAAGGTACGTGAAAGAAAATGTTCTCTGGATAGGCTCAACAGCAAATGGAGATGACCCAGCAAAGAGCAGTAAACTTGGAGACCGAGCAGCAAAAACGCTCCCACCTGAAGAACTGACGGCCTCCTGCACTTGCAGGGTAACGTTAAAAAGTCTGACACTCCTATCATTGAAGTCCCTAAAAGAACAGAAAGAGATCAATGCAGAAAAAGATTTTGGTAGAATAATGGCTGAACCTTTCCAAATTTGGAAAAAGACATAAATTAGTAGGTTCATGACGCTCAGAGAACCCCAAAAAGGATGAACTGAAAGAAAACCATGGTCAGACACAACAAAAATCAAACTACTGAAGAGCAAAGATAAAGAAAGCAGCCAGTGAAAAACAACACCTGATAGAGAAGGTTCAAAGACTATTTCTCCTAAGAAACCATGGTGGCTGGACAACAAGGAAATGTTTAAAGACATGAAACAAGGGAAGCGGATGTGACTCAAGTGATTGAGCTCCCGCCTACCACGTGGAGGTCCTGGGTTCAGTTCCCGGTGATTCCTAAAGATGAGCCAGACAGTGAGCTGATGCAATGCGCTGGCGTGGCAAGCTGATGCAACAAGATGACACAACAAGAGACACAAGGAGGAAAACATAATGGGTGACACAACAAAGCAGGGAGTGGAGGTGGCTCAATTGATTAGGTGCCTCCCTCCCACATGGGAGGTCCCGGGTTGGGTTCCTGGTGCCTACTAAAAAGGAAGACAAGCACACAACGAACAGACAAATCAAGTGCAAACAATGCAGGGGTGGGGAAAAATAAAAAATAAAATAAATCTTTAAAAAGAAAAAAAGATACGAAACAAAAGAGCTGTGAACTCAGAATTCTATATCCTGAAAAAATATCATTGAAGAATGAAGGCAAAACAAAGACATAGATGAAAGGGAAAAAAAAAGAATTCCTCACCAGCAAACCTGCTTTCAGAGAAATAAAGGATCTTCTCCAGACAAATGGGAAATGAAACCCAAATAAAACTTGGAACTTCAGGAATGAAGGAAAAACAACAGAACAGGTAAAATATCTGGGTAAATATAATAGACTGTTTTTATCTTTTAAGTATTTAAAATGTGAATACCTGTTGAAAACAAACATTCTAACATTGCCAGGGGAAAGAAATCTATGTATGTAGACGAGATACACATAACAACTGTAACCTAGAGAAGGAGGGTAAAAGTAACTCTGGTTATAAGGCTTCTATAGCTTACATTCAGAGATAAAATATTAACTGTGCATAGACTGCAAAAAGTTAGCTATGTATCTAATCTTTAGAATAGCAACTGTAAAAGTAAAACAACATGATAGAGCCCCAAAGCCAATAAATAAAATAAATGAAATACTAAGAAATATTCAAATAATTCCAAAGAACATTGAAAAGAAAACAGAGGGGGTCAAAAGGACATACACATCATAAAATGGTAGACCTGACTCAAATCATGTCAGTAATTGCATTAAGTGTAAATGGTCTAAACACAGCAATTACAAAACTGAAATTGCCACATTGGATTAAAGAGAAAAATAGAACTCAATTAGATGCTGCTGATAAAGAAATGTACTTTAAATAAAATTATACACCATACACAGCCTGTGGTCTGTTTTAAAGAACGGCTTTTATGTTTTTATGGGGTTGTGAAGAAGAGGAGGAGGAGACAGAGTGTATGTGGCCCAGAAAGTCTAAATTATTTACTATCTGGCCTTTTATGTGAAACATTTGCCAACCCCTGATACTGGTGAATTAAAAGTAAAAGAACAGGAAAAACATACCAAGCAAGCATTAATCAAAATAAAACAAAAATTTCACTACTAATACATGGCATTAATAAACAGGGTGGTTTGTGGGGAAAATGCACCAGATGTGAACGATGGACTATAGTTAGCAGTAATATTTTGATGATATTATTTCATCATTTGTAATAAATGTTCCACAATAATGAAAAGTATTGGTGGTGGGGTGGTGAATGGGAATCCTGTATGTTACATATGATTGTTTTGTAAACTCACAACTTCTCTAATAAAAAAAAAATTAATAAATAATTAAAGCAGAAGTGGCCAAATTAGTCTCAGACAAAGTAGACTTCAAGACAGAGAAAATTGTCAGGAGTGAATAGGACTATTACACAGTGGCAAAAGAGTCAATTCACCAAGAATAAACAATAATCCTAAACGTGCATGCCTGTAATGACAGAGCACAATAATACAAGAGACAAAAACTGACAGAACCAAAAGAAGATAGACAGATCCACAATTATGTTTGGAGACTTCAACACCTCTTTCTCAGTACTCAATAGAATAAGTAGACAGAAAATCAGCAAAGATGCAGAAGATCTAGACATAACCAGCTTGACCTAGTTAGATCACTCAGCCAACGGCAGCAGAATACTTATCCTTTTCAGGTACACATGGAACATTCACCAAAATAAACCATATTCTGGATCATAAAAAATGTAACAAATTTAAAAGAATTGAAATTATAGAATGTATATTCTCTGACAATAACAGAAGATATATGAAAAATCCACAAATATCTGGAGATTAACCAACACATCTCTAAATATACCCGGGAGAAGTATCAAATAAATTGTCTAAGCTTCCATCTTAAGAAACTAGAAGAAGGAGAGCAAATTAACCCCCCCCCCAAAAAAAAAGGAAAGAAGGAAATAATAGAGATAAGAACAGAAATTAAAATAATTTAAAAGAAAAAAATAGAGAAAATAAATGAAGCCAAAATTTAGTTCCTTGGAAAGATCAATAAACTCCATAACTCTTTAGGCACACTGATAAAAAAAAAAAAAGACATAAATTACCAATATCAGAAATGAAAGAGGGATTACCACTACAGATGCTACAGATATTAAAGGAATAACAAGGGGACACTTATTATTAAAATAGTAGACCTAACTCAAGCCAAGTCAATAATTGCATTAAGTATAAATGGTCTAAACACAGCAATCACAGAACTATTGATAATTCCAATCCAACTATCTATGCATTGCTCACAAGTGTCCATCAACAGATGAATGGATAAACAAAAGGTAGTATATGCATACAGTGGAATATTATTCAGCCATGAAAAGGAATGGAGTTCAGATACATGCGATAACATGGATGAATCTTAAAGACATCACGTTGTGCAAAACAAGCCAGACACAACAGGACAAATACTGTGTGATCTCACTGACACGAAATAATTAGAAAAAGCGAATTCATAGGGTCAGACACTAGGTGTCTGAGGCTTTGGACAGGGAGGTCCAGCATGTCTGGGCTGGTGGGAAGCGCTGGCAATGGGCGGTGGTGACGGCGGTGACATTGCTAATGTGATCAGCACCAATGAGTCATGTATTTGGATATGGTCAGAAGAGGAAATTTTAGGTTGTCTGTATGTTATCAGAATAAAAATAGTTTCAAACTAAAAGGAAAAGGATTCTAAAAAAAGAAAAGGATTCTACTTACATGAAATATCTAGAAAAAGCAAAGTCGTAGATAGAAAGTCGCCTGCAGGCTACCAGGGCTGGAGGGGGTGCAGAGTTTCTCTCTGGGGTGATGGAAAAGGTCTTGTATTGGATGGTGGTGAACAGCTTGCTGACTGTTAATGTAATTAATGTCACTGCATTGTACACTTCAAGTGGAAACTTTTATGTCATACATGTTTTATTGTTGCCTCAATAAAAAAAATCAAAATGAAAAATAAAATCCTATTGGGATGACTGGCAGGAGAATGGATACACTACTCATCAGTGAGAAGGATCAACCCACTGATACATGCTACAACATGGGTAGATCTCAGAAGCGTTAGGCTACATGAGAGAAGCCTCAGGAAAAAGGCTATATGCTGCATGATTCCATTTATATGAAATTCCTGGAAATGACAAAACCACATAGAAAGAAAGCAGATATGCCTCAGGCTGGGAGCAGGAGTAGGGATCGACTACAAATAATCCTGGGAGAGTTCTAAAAACGGGATGTGTTGACAGTTGCACAACTGTATAAATTTACTTAAGTCATTGAATGTATACTTAAAATGGGTCAATTTTATGGTATGTAAATTTTACCTCGATAAAGAGACATGACAATTAAAAATATATATAAATGGACTAAACAGTCCAGTTAAAAGGCAAAAAATGCCAGACTAGATTTTAAAATGCAATATCCAACTAAATGTAATCTATAAGAAACGGTGAAAAATAAAGACACAGGTTGAAAGTAAAAGGTAAAAGGAGATGTACGCTGCGAACAGTAAGCATAATTAGGTTGGCATGGTTATACAAATATCAAGGAAACTACAGGAAAAGGAACATTACCAGACATTAAAAAGGAAAAATTCATAACTATACAAGGTTCAATTCATCAGGAAGACAGAGCCATAAGTGTATATGTATTTAACACGAAAGATTCAAAATGCGTGAAGTAACACTGGCAGAACCAAGTCCACCGTCACATGCCATCCTTGCTGGGGGGCGGGGGCTTCTCCCACCTCTCTGAGCAGCTGATAGTAGCACCACACCAAGCACCTGCAGACGTGCATTCTTTCAAGGGCACACGGAATATGCATAAAGATAGAACATATACTGGGCCATGAAATGTCTCGATAAATATCAAAGATTGGAAATTTACAGAGCTTTTCCTTCTCTGAACACAATGGAATTAAATTAGAGAGCAATAATAATGATAATAAAAAGATACCTAGGAAATCTCCCAGATATTTGGGAATTAAACAATGCACTTCTAAATAACACATGGAGCAAACATGAAGTCACAGAGAAAATATACAAATATCTCCAACTGAATGCTAATGAAAAGCTAATATACCAAAACTCCGTGTGTTGTCAAAGCGCTGCTCAGAGAGATGTTTACAGATCTAAATTTATTTTGGAAAAGAGATAAAGATTTGAAAATTGATCATGTACGTTATCCCTTTAAGAAGCTAGAAAAAGAAGTGCAAATTAAGCTCTCAAGAAAGAGAATAAAGGAAATAAAGATAAAAGCAGAGCTCAATGAAATAAACAACAAACAACAGATGAAGCTAAAGTCAAAGGTTGGCTTTTTGAAAATTTTAATAAAACGAGTAGAACTCTGGTGGGTCTCTCTGCTTCTAGCCATGCTGGAGTAAGAAGGATCAGATTCCCCTTCTGCTTTATAGATAAAGAAGACAAGAACAATGCTATCAACAATAGTGTAGAATACAATGCTGGACAGCAGAATATACATTCTGTTCAAGGGCACATGAAATATTCATCACCATTGACCATATTCCGAGCCATTAAGAATTCTCAGCAAATTTAAAAGGATTGAAATCACGTGACTAATATTCTCTATCCACAATGGAATTAAATTAGAAATCAATAGCAAAAAAGATATCTGGAAAAATCCCCAAATATTTTGAAACTAAAGAGCCTACTTTTAAATAATCCATAGGCTAAGGAAGAAATCCTGAGAGAAAGGAGAACATACTTGACCTGAATAAAAATGAAAACATGACATACCAAAATTTGTGGAATGCAGCTAAAGCTTAGAGGGAAATTTCAAGCATTAAATGTTTATATTTGAAAATTATAAAGAACTAAGCTTCCACCTTAAGAAATTAGAAAAAGGGTAAATTAAACCCATAGTAAATGAGAAAACAGAAAAAGAACATAGAGAAATCAATAAAAATAAAAGCTTTTTCTTTGAGAATAGTAGTAAAATTGACAAACGTTTAGCCAGATTGATCGGGGGAAAAAAGAAAGAAAAAACAAATTACCAATATCAGAAACTAGAGAGGGAATATCACTTTTACTCTTGTAGACATCGAAAGGATAATATAGGAATATTATGAACAACTTTTTGTTAATAAATTCAACAACTTATAAAATGGACAATTTCCTTAAAAGACACAAACTACAAAAGCTCACACACAAAAAAATAGATAACCTGAATAGCTCTGTTACTGTTAAAGAAATTGAACTTGCACTTTAAAACCTCTCATAACTTTGCTGGTGATTCTACCAAACATTTCAGGAAGAAATAGTACCAATTCCATATAGACTCTTCCAGAAAATGGAAGAGGAATGTACATTTAGAAACTCAGTCTATGAGGCCAGCATTACCCTGAGATCAAAACCAGATAAACAGAAATTACAAGAACAGAAAACTACAGAACAATATCTCTCGTGAACGTAGATGCAAAAATCCTCACCAAACTTACAAATTGAATCCAATTTTATAGGTATAGATAAATATATATATATATTTTTTAATTTCCAAATGGTAATACCTCATGACCAAGTGGGGTTTATCCTGGAAATTCAAGGTTGGTTTAATATTAGAAAAATCCATCCTATTGCAGACTAGAGGAGAAAAACCATCTGACCATCTTGCCAGGTGCAGAAAAGGCTTTTGACAAAACTCAACATCTCTTCACAATAAAAACTCTCAGCAACTAGAAATAGAAGGGAACTTCCTTAACCTAATAGTTAGCAACTATAAAATCTACAAAAATCTTCACTGACATCGTAAATAACGATGAGAGACTGAGCCCTTCTCCCGTGAGGCTGAGGTAAAGAGCCCTCCCTGCTCTTAGTGGACATAGTGCTGGAAGCTCCAGCCACTGCAACAAGGCAGGAGAAAGATATGAGACATATAGTTTGGAAAGGAAGAAATAAAGTTGTCTCTATTTGCAGATGATATGATTACACAGAAAATCTAAAAGAATCTTAAAAACAAACAACTCCTAAAAGTCATGAGTGAGTTCAGCCAGGTCACAGGATACAAGGTCAACACACAAAAATCAACAATCACATTTCTATATGCCAACAATAAACATATGGAAACCAAAATTAAAAACACAATGTATGGGAGAGGAGGTGGCTCAAGCGATTAGGTGTCTCCCTCCCACATGGGAGGCCCCAGGTTCGGTTCCTGGTGCCTCCTAAAAAGAAGACGAGCAGACAACAAGGGGCGGTGGTGAGGAATAAATAAAAAATAAAAAAATAAATCTTAAAAACACACACACACAATGCCATTTACAATTGTTCCAAAGAAAATTAAATAGTTAGGATAAACTTAACAAAAGATGTGGAGATCTATATGCAGAAAATTACAAAATGCTGAGGACAGAAATCAAAGACTTAACTAAATGTGCGTCGCTTGGAAGAGTCAATGCTGTTAAGATGCCAGGTCTTCTCAAATTGAACTATAGATTTCTATACTTTCAACACGATTCCAATCCAAATATCAACAGGATTTTTTGGTAGAAACAGACAAGTTATTTCTAAAATTTAAATGGAAATGCTAAGGACCTAGATTAGCCAAAACAACCTTGAAAACAAACAATGGAGTTGGAGATGCACCACCACCCCATCAAGAGGCCTTCCCACGCCTAGGTGTTTACTCGAGAGAAAAGAGAACACGTGTCTGCAAAAACTGGAGCAACCCCAGTGTCCATTAGTAGCAGAAGGAATAAGTAAATTGCCGTACGTATTCACACAATGGGGTACTGCTGAACATGAAAGGAATAAACAACTGATACATGCGACAATAAGAGTGAATCTCAATCCCCCAATGATTGGGGGAGAACTATGGACTAGAGTGGACTTGATGGTATTCTCTTGCTCACATATGGTGATTCTTGCAATGCAAGAAATTATAACAATGAGGTGGAGCCAGTGGCCACTTGACAGTTTTTGGGTAGGGAGGGGATGAGCAGTTGAGATACAGGGGCTTCTTTGGGAGTTGGAGGTTGTCCTGAGTACTGTTGTGGCGATGGATGTGGGCCATTTTGGATCAGCACACACCGCTCAGGGCTGAGTGGGGGAGAGTGTGGTCTGCGGTGTGGACTGTGGTCTGTGGTTGGTGGCAAGGCTCCAGGATGTGTAAGTTTATTGAGGTTGGTGGGCCACACTGTGGGAGATGTTTGTGTGGGATGTGGTGGGAGGTGTGGGAGGTGGACAACATGGGAATCCCAGTGGGTTCCGTGTAGTGTTTTGGGTAATCTAAGCACCTCTTAAAATATATGCATATATATATATATAAATAACATTTTTGTAAGCAAATACACATATATGCATATATATTTATATACCATTTTACAAATGTTTGTATGTATTGTGAGAATTTTGATTTTTACCCATAATAAAATAAATAAATAAATAAATAAATAAATAAATAAATAAATAAATAAATAAAAAGAGTGAATCTCAGAAACACTGTGTTGTACACACGAGTGCATGTCTTCTCCTGAAGCCACAGAGTCCAGGAGCAGGGAAGACGCCCGGGGATCAAGCGCTGGGCAGTGCTTGTGGGGTCGGACTGGACACATCAGGTGGATCTTCCTGGGGTGGAGAAATGTTACCTGTTTTGACTGTGGTGGTGGCTCCGCAGGTATTTGCATTTCTCTAAGCCCATCAAATTACACTTACCTGTGAATTTCCCTGTCTGTACATTTTGCCTCAATAAAAAAGATATCATAATATACATATGGTTCAACCTTCAGTCAACATCACGACACCCTCAAATACCACTGAATGTTCTAGTTTTGTCCTTCAAAAAAAAAAAAAAAAAATCACAAAACAGAAAATAGATCATAAAGCAAAGAGATTTAAAAAAACGAAGAGTCTATTAACACAACGCCAAAACATTTGGGGGAAGGGCAACAGGGTTTTTCTCTCTAGAAAGTTCATCTTTAAAACATGTCCCTTCTATCCATGTAATTAGAGAGAAAACAACTGCTCTGGTATTCTGTGTCTCAAAACAAAACACAGTGACTGCTGACAACAAACAAACAAAAAAATCAGGCAAAGGCAATTTATGCCATTAGAAGTGAGGATAGCGGTTTCCCCAGGACCAGGGGTGGCAATTAAGGGGAGAACGAAGGGGACTTCCAAGGGGGCTGGTCACGCACCCCTTTTGCTGTATGTGTGTGTTCAGTTTGTGAAAATCCATCAAGCTGTGCACTTACGACACGGATACTTTTTTCAATGTTTCTCAGTTATTTAATAAAATAAAAAATAACAAATTAATACTAAAAAAAAGACTGGTGAAAGATTGGCAAACAATGGAAAGACAAGAAGAGGAGAGGAGGGAAGGGAAGAGGGGAGGGGGAAGAGGGGAGGGCGGGAGCTGGCAGGAGGGAAAAGGAAGGCTGGAAGGACACCCGCTGTGCCAGGCGCCTCCCTGGTCCCCCTTAAAGAACAGCCTTCTGGTTATTTTTTGAAAGGTGGGCTCAGTACTTCCTAACGTGGGCACTCCCAGCAGCTGGGGAGCTAAGACAAGAGGGTGCTTGAACGAGCCCAGCTTACCTCTGGATGGTCCAGAAGACGGTGATGCAGACGGAGGTGGCGTTCGCCAGCTCCTCGACCATCGCCGCCCGCTCGGCAGGGCTGATGCCCCACAGCAGGCTGGAGTGGCTTTTGATCCTGGCGAGGACAATGTCCTCTGGTCTGTAGTTCGCCAGGAACTGCATGGCAGGCTGCGGGCAGACGACACGAGTAAAAGGGAAACTGCGTCAGAACACAAAGTCACCTCTTGCCATTGTCAGCGGCCACTGCGGTACCCGGGAGGGATCTAGGAGGAAGAAATGGGCAGACAGGAGCTGGGTGCCGGGGGCGTCCCTGGGCCTGGAGACTCTCACCGGGTGGAGGGCGTATTGCTGGGTCAGCTGGTCATAGGCTGCGTCTGAGAAGGAGAGCAGGCTCTGCTGCTGAGATCGCATAGAAAACAGGGTCTGGGGGGAAGAGAGACAGGTGTGTTTTAGAAAGCTGGGCGCATGCTGGAGATGTGGGAGCAGAGGTGAAGGAAATAGCTCTTTTGCCCTCAAGAAGCTTCTAGTCTCTCTGGGACAAAATGAGTTGGAAATAAGCCTGCAAGCTGGCAAGAGAAGAGTCTCAAAGCTGGCGGGGGAGGAGGCGGGAAGGGCATGTCTGGGAGAAGGACCAGTGTGAGCAAAGGCTCTGAGCTCTGAGTCCACGCCGAGGGCAACAACACAAGGAGCAGAGTGTTCAGGCTGGGAAGCAGGCACCGGCACCCCCACCCCGCCAAGCGCAGTGCCAGGGACAGGCATTCCCCTTCCCCTCCCACTCCAGCCACCTCGTAACCGTTGATGGCGACCTTGACAGATACATCCAAGGGCCGGTTGGTCACTCCGCCCACTGTCCTCAGCAGGGACATGAAAACCAGGGGGAACCACATGAGGAAAACCAAGGCTAACGTGATGGCACCGCCAAGCCCGTACTTCACGGCCTTCTTCTTCTTCTGCCCCGGGGGCTGGGGGTATCTCTGCAGGAGACGGACGGGCAGCTCAGGGCTGTGCTCTGGGGCCAGACAGAGGTGGACTTGGGGTAGGGGCTTCTGCGCTCGGCGGGCCAGGACCCTCAGGAACCCACGCAGCTGCCTGGGCCTCAGGCAAATGACCTTCAGGAGTTGGGAGAAGGTGGTCAATTTGGGGGGTAAACTGGGGTCAGGGAGAGTTGATCCAAGTCCCAACTCCACCAGACCTTGGGCACACAGCCACGCGAGCCTGTTTCCTCATCTGTAAACGCGCGTGAAAGTGGTGCGTGCTTCACTGAGTGGCTGGGAGGATGCACGAGGGGATGGGGTACAGGGCTCGGCACGGGGGCTGGTACTTAACAAGGCCGGGGCCAAGTTGTCAAGTCAGCTCCTGGCCAAGGGTGCAGGGCACAGATCTCCCTGCTCTAGAGGGATGGGATTTGGGCACCACATCCACCTTCTCGGACTCCCGCCAGCATTTCATGATGAAGATGTTGGCATATAGGTCCTCCAGGCAGATCCAGTTGGCCAGGCTGAGGGCAGAGTCTGTGCACACCCAGTCTACGACAGCCCTCAGCTCCAGGAGGAAAGGCACGAGGCGGAACCTGGGGGCAGAGGACCACCAGGAGTCCACCCACGGCCCAGCCCGCCCACCCAACCTGTCCATTCTGTCCCAGCGCAGCCAGACCTCTCCTTCCCCAGCCCTTCCATCCCGTCTCATCCATCCCCTCGCCCTGCGCTCGGGCCACGGACTTTGCTCGGAAGGGGGTCGCATTCAGAGACCACGTCCCTCCAGGCGTGGGCCAGTGGGTAGCCTGGACGAGCCCGGCAGCCTCCGCCAGCCACGCCTGGAGTTTGCTCTTCACTCACCCTTTGAATAAGACAAGGTTGAGAAGGTTAAAGTTTTTGGTCAGGAAGTTGCCGTGGATCCGGCTGGGGTAGCCACACTTGATCTGGTAGGCAGACAGGCCAAAATAGATGCATTTCACCAGGTACCAGATCTGGGCCACAGAATTGAGATTAAACCTCCTGCAAATGCCCAGAAAAACTGGTCACACCGAGCACAAGTGGGCCTCCTGGTCCCCACCCAGGATGCGGGGCAGGGGCTGCTGGGACCCTCAGGAACCCACCCAGCCCGTGAACTCATCAAAGCCAAGATGAAAACTGGGGCTATTGTTTCAAGAATAATTGTCAGCTGGATGAGGGAGGGAGGGAGGAAGGGAGGAAAGGAGGGTGAAGGGGGCATAGAAGGAGGGAAGGGAAGAAGGAGAGGGAGGGAGGGAAATCATTTTCCCAAATGATTTCATTTGCAGGTGGCCTCTGTGGGGGGCACCTGGACTCCCTCTGCTTTCCTGAAAAAGGCGAGTTTTTATTATTCCCTCATCTATTCTTGACAAAGGAGCCAAAGCCGCAGCTGCAGGTGCTAAAATCTCGACCCTCTCCCAGCTGCCTTCTGCTTGGCTGCTGATTTATTATTAAGATAATCCCTAAATCTTCTTCACTGGGCCGAGGGAGCCCATCTAATCAGAGGGGCCTCAGGAAGCTCTCCACTCGCTTCCTGGCAGAACCGGAGAAATGAGCTCCCCGCTCCCACACGGCTGCTGCAAATACCTCCTCCCGGGAAGTTTAGGGTGAGCCCTGCAGTGCCCCTGGGGTGGGGTGGGACTTATGGCCCTGCTGCTCTGAACAGGGCCTGAGGAATGGCAGGTCCAGGCCCTTGCACATCTCAGAGCCTCGCAGCCTGGTGCTCGCCTGTTCTGCCGGGAGCCAGCCCCAGTGCAGCCGGCCGGGGGTCGTCCGTCAAGGCCCCTTGCCTGAGAAGCATTCCTGGGGCTCATTTGCAAAGCCATGCAGGGGCGGCCCACATAGATGGGCTGTCAAGCCCTCTGCTCCTCACGTCTCTGGAACTGCAAGGAGCTCCCCCGAGCGGAGGTCTTGCTGTCTTTGGGGGCTGGGGAGGAAGAAGGAGACGAGGTGGTGGTACCTCTCTGTGGCTCCGGGCAGGGCGAGGAAGAGCCAGCAGTGGGTGCCCAGGACCAGCACGACCTGCAGCACGCACTTGCCCAGCAGTGTCCTGCGCAGGTACAGGGCGCGCTCTACCAGCATCGCGCCAAACTGCAGCAGCACCAGCGCCAGGAGGGCTTCGGGCACCTTGTCCTCGGACAGCGACTCTGCCAGGTCCACGGCACGGTACTTCTACCAAGGCCGAGAGGCAGCTCAGGCAGGGGGCCTCGGCTCAAGGGCGGGGAGAGCCCCCTGCGCCCCGCAGCCCTGTCCCAGCGCCCTGGGGGCTTCAGCAGGCCTCAACGCCCTCCGCCTGGAGCTTCCAGCGCTGCTGACCTTGCTATCAGGCTCCCGCACGCAGGGCCCTCCCTGGCCTGCTCCTGCCCCGGACGCCATGAGCATCCCGGGCTCGTCCTCCCTCTCTCTCTGACTTGACCTTCAAGGCCACATTCCAATGTCTCCTGCTTCCAGAACCTTCCTGGCCTTCCCTCCCCGACCCTAGTTGGAGGGTTGTCATTTAGCTTACCAGCACCCCAACTGGCCCCATGGCCCCAGGGCACTGGGTGTCCTCCAGCTGGACGGCGTGTCCCGTTTCTCCCTTGCCTTCCCAGTCTCTTGAGGCTGGGGCCGCCTTGGACACAAGGCACAGAGGACTGTGGCTGGAGGGCCCTGTCGGCTCCACTGTCACTGCCCCTCCTCCCCGCTGGCCACCCAGAATTGAGGGTGTCTCCTTCCAGCTCTGCTGGCTGGCCAATGTCCCCAGTTCTTGATTAAAGGAGGCTGGAAGTGCGGGCCACAGAGGAGCTGGCAGCTTCCAGGAAGCCCGGAAGGAGACTGGCCCCGCAGCCTGCCGAAGGTCCTGTCCATTCAACTACAGCCACAGCCCAATTTGTATCCCAGCTTTCACCTTAATTAGTAGGAGCTTTTCACAGAAGCAATAAAATAACGACACAGCACACTTGGACAGGGCACGGAAGGCAATAGCCATTTCGGTAATGGAATCAGCGGAATTGCTATTCTAAAGAGAGCGCGAGAGAGAGACCGCTCCCTACTATTAAGAAAGCCAAGGGCGATCCTCGCCTGTCATCTGCCCAGTTATTAAGGATAACTGATGGCCGCCCACCCCCTATCCCCAACCACAGAGGGAAATTGCAGTTCCACGAATCCGGAGAGTCCTGGGCAGTGGTTCCCAGGAAAGCCTAAGTGCTGAGCTCGGCAGCCCAGGGAGGGCTGGATGGGCCCAGGACATGCTCGCTTACCCCAAAGGCCCAGAACCCAAAGATGATGATGGCAAAGTTGAGGGTCTCCACCAGGAAGATGGGGGTGTACATGTCGCACACTAGGCTGGCCTCCGGGTGGGTGACGTTGTAGAAGAACTGGTGGATGGAGTGGAAGGTCTCCAGGGCCCTGGCAGGGAAAGGGTAATGCTGGGGGCCACCCTCCCAACTGGGCCGTGCCGCAGCTCCAGGGGAGAGGTTCTGGAAGGGTGTTGTGGCCCCGAGGGAAGTTACGCTGCTGTCCAGGGACCAGCCTTCAAGTGAGTGCCCTGCTTCCCTCTCCCAACACCTAAATTGCTACCTCCACGAGGACTGGCTGTTCCTGGCCAAACCTCATAAATTCGGCCCAGCCATAAACTCTTGAGGATCTCCCTGGAAGATAAGCAGATAAAGACTGGAACAGAGCTTGGTGTAGCAGAACAAGCACCAGGCTCCGGTCCGCACCATTTGACACTAAGCAAGTTGCCGTTCCCAGGCCTCAGGCTCCCCACCTGCCACATGGAGAAGACGAGCCCTGCCGGCCTGCGCCAATGGCGGCCATGCACGCAAGAGCGGGAGCAGCCCTGTGACGCAGCCCTGGCCGTGCAAAAGCACAGTGTATGTGTCTGATTCTCTGTGATAAACAGGAAATCCTATAGATGAGCAAGCGGACGGACAGGTAGGGAGGTGGATGAGTAGAAGGAAGGCGGAAGGATGGATGGATGAGTAGAAGGA
>JAKSZT010054277.1:3093695-3236773 GCA_026826555.1 Tolypeutes matacus | reverse complement strand
TGGATGAGTAGAAGGAAGGCGGAAGGATGGATGGATGAGTAGAAGGAAGGCGGAAGGATGGATGGATGGAGGGTGGTTGGATTAAGAAATGGATGGATCTAAATTGTAAACTATACGTAAAAAAAAGAAATGGGTGGATGGAAGGAAGGAAGAAAAAGAGGATGGAAGAAGGAAGTCATGGAAGGGCTGGAATGGAAGGATGGAAAGATGGAAGGAAGACTGGTTGGGCAGAAGCAAAGATAGGTAGATGAATGGTTGGACAGACTGACGAAAGGAGAGGGGGACGGCTGAAGCGGCAAACACCTGGAGTCAGGACAGGGTGAATACATGGGCTCCTGAGGTCCTCTGGGCAGATCCGTGTGAGGGGAAGGAGGGGGCAGTTATTCTTGTGGCCATGGAGACCTAAGTCTAGGGTCCTGCTCCCAGGTGGGTGGTCCCCCCAGCCGGCTCCATCCATCCCCCAGGACACATTGTCCCAGGTCTTCTGCCCAAGAGGCACAAGGCTCCATGGTAACACAGGCCCCTCTTGTCCATGCCAGCACTACCTGCAGCCAGGAGTTTCTCTGTGGGGAAGGGGGAAAGGCTCCCACCTCTTTCACTTCCTCTCAGCTCCCCTCTCCCGTTGCTCCTGAATGAGGTCTCTTAATTACCTTTGAATGACCAGCTTCCTGGCTTTTTCCAGCTGTTTCTTCAGCATCCTTTTGCTGAGTTGATTTTGGCTGAATTGGAATTTCCTGAGTAGGCTCCATCTCTTCCTGGATCCTGGGTCTTGGGGACCCCGTGGTGAGACACAATGTCACAGGCCCTCCCCTTGACCTTTTCTTCCAGAAGCTATTTTAGCTGGGATCCCCTCCTCCCCCCTCCCCAGCTGGTTACATACCCCCACCCCAATGTCTCAACTGGGAGGGAGAGAACCGGCGCCCAGTGGTTTCCGCCAACGTCTGGGCCTAGGTCGGGGGCTTGCTCCGTCACCTCCCCTGGTCCTAAGGGACCAGGCCTGGACCCCAGGCTGGAGAAAGGAAAGCCTGGAGGATGGGGGAGCAGACAGGGCAGCCTGGGAACCAGGGCGAGGAGGAAATGTGAGATGGATCTGGGAACAATGACCAAAGAACACCCAGCCCTAGGGATTTGGGGACCCCAAGAGCCCACACATTCCCAGACTCTGCGGCTCATTTGAGACTAATCGGAGGCTCGTCCCTGAGCCAGCCTTGGGGACCCGGGGTCCAGGCCAAGGGGGATGCAGCCTACCTCTGCCCCCTTCTCCCCTCCAGAAGGCCCAGTGGTGCACTGGCTGCCACAGTGGGGCCTGCTAGGAGCGAGGGCCCAGCTCAGCCTGCCACATGACGTGGCTACGGCCCACAGACTCCCTACCTGCTCTTCCTCGCGGCTTCCTGCTCTTCTTCTTGCAATGAGCCTGGCCAGACAACAGCGGGTCCCACAGCCCCAAGCCCTGGAGGGAGGTGGGTAGGCAGCAAGCCAGGAGTGGCCTCAGGAGGCAGCTCCCGCCCGCAGCCACCTGCCTCCCCTCCATACTCTCCTGCCCAAAGCCATGGGGGAGGGTGGGAGGGGTCGGCCCAGGAGAGAAGAGGGCACTGACGCCTGTGCTGAGGGGCGGCCGTGGGGCCTCGGCCTGGGGGCCCTCCTCCTCTCAGGCCACCCACCGAGCCAAACACGGGTCCTTCTGGTGGTCAGCAAAGGATCTAGCAGTTTCCTTTGAAAAAATGCTGGTCAAGGGCCACTACAGAATCAAACAGGAAAGGCCAGGAGGATGAGCGGGACGTTCTCTACTCCTAACCTCATTCCCCTAGGAGCTGGCCGTGGGGGCTCACGTGACAGCAAGGAAGAAGGAAGAAGGAAGACCTGGGAGCCAGAGGACGCTTCCCAAAAAGCAGGAGGCGCAGCCTCTGGCAGAGGCAGAGGCCCATCTAGCGCCCTGGCCCTCAGCTTCCGTGGAGGAAGCAGGAGGACAGCGAGGCAAGGAGTGAAGAAAAATTTCTCAGCAGGAAGCGGGCAAGAAAGGCTTCCAGGAAGACAAGCCAGGGTGGCCGGGGAGGGGGACGCTTCTGCAGGATGGGACAAGATGAGAACGAGGAGGGGGAGGAAACAAGGGGTGCCCGAGGCTGGAGGGGGCTGCTGGGGATGCGCAGCCAGGGTGAAGCGGCAACTCATGGGGACCCCTGCAGGGAGCCGGAAGGGTGAGTCTTCCTCAGACCACAGGAGTGTTTACCCAGGACCCAAAAAGCCCCAAACCAAATGGATTACAACCTCCCTAAAAATGGAACACACTTGAACAGAGAGCAGGGTGGCGTGCCTGGGATGGACTCAGGAGGACCCAGGGCGCCAAAGTGCGTCTTCTCTCCTGACACCCTCGGGCAAGGGAGAGCTTCCGACAACACAGTGTTGTTTTCTCACCTGGAACACGGGGCCAGTTACCCTAGCCTCGGCCAGTCCATCTCTCACTTTAATTAAAAATGACAAGAACTAGAAAACGATGCCTCAAATAGACTGACACTGAATCTCCCAAGGCACCTTCTTTGGGGTGTGATGTACCTCCATGGTGGAGCGGTGGAAGAGCAGAACGAGCAACTGAAGAAGGTCACAGAGGGCAAAGCCATTCTTCTTTTCAATCCCAATTATATTTGGCAGAGAAAACGGTTTTTCCCCGTTGATGCCAGCGTATTGCTTTGTGGTCCAGGGAAAGAATCCAAATTGTGAAAAATATTTGACCACAACAGTTGCCTAAAGAAGGAAAAGAGAAAGAGAGAGTAAAGTCATTGCAAACAGCCAGATGAACCCCACTCTCCAGAGGCACACGTACAATACACAAGATACACACACACATCCCTAAAACAAGTTAAAGCCCAGGAAAGTGCCTTGGATATGCCGTTGGCAGAGGCTAGAGATGACAAGGAAATAAAAAACTAGAGACCGTCATGAATCCATAAGCCGGCCCTATCTAACATCGCTGGAGGCTCTGCAACCTTTTTTAATTTCTTTGAGCTATTACTCCCTTTCTAATTTCTCCTGACATTTGTTGCCTGCTAAATCAATTTGATGCATGGCAGGTAGATTAAGATGGCTCTCGCAGCCACCTCTCACGGGCTAGTCATCAGGGTAGGGATTTTAAGAGATTGGCTTTTTATGCTGAAAATGTTCAAAAATGGCTTTGTTTCCTTTGGCAAGAGGAGAAGGTCACCCAAAGTTCCCATCCTTTAAATGCTGATAGATCATCGGGCATCAGGGAGAGGAGTGGTGAACCGGAGCCAAGTGAATGACTAGGTAATGGCAGGCAGGCAGAGAAAGAACTGCTTCCGTTTCTCAAACTTCTAAAATACAGGATTCTCTGCCAGAGAAGCAGCCCCATGCCTAGAGGGGCCCCCAGGGGCCAGCTGTTGATGCTTCTGTTTGCAAGAGGTGGTCCTTTATCAAGGAAGCACCCCGTGGGGGGGAGGAGGAGGGAGAGGCGGCAAGACGCTCCAGCCCGGGATGGGGCTGTGTGCGTGCACCTCACATCTGGTGGCCTCTTAAATGTCAGGGATATTGGCAGCAAGTGACTCAGAACTGACCGGTGGAAAATCCCGCAGCTCGGGCTTCGGCCTCATCTTAAACTCTGCCTTAGACCCAAGGCCATAGCACTTTCTTTGTCTGTAAAATTAGAGGGATGGACCCGATGATCTTTAAGGCACTTTAAGGCACTTTCCGACCTGAACCCCTGAGACTCTTTAAGCAGAAAAACACACTTTGCTAGTCAGTCAGAACAGGAAAGAGAATCAGTCCTCTAGGTCAAGGTTTACTGGTACCGAAGCTACGACTGTCTCTGTACAGGGATGACTTCGTGACCCCAACAATTCACTTGGTGGTGACAAGTTAGACACAGGTATCTGTGATTCTCTGTACAGCACCACGCGCTACAGGTGGCATGCCGCTGGAAAGCCACGCACTGCAGATGGTAGTAGGACCTGGCAAGAGGACAGGTAAGTTTTATCCCGAAAACTAACTCAGATTCAGTGGGAGCTGAGAACACTCTGACCAGGCCCTGTGGGAAAGAGGATCTGGGTAGATTAATCATGTCTGCCATGTTTTGCACTGGACTGGGAGGAGGCCGCATTTATGTGAAAGAGTATTTTCCTTTCTGAGAATAGAGGAAATGTCAATGAGTATGGAGGTAGGAGACATCATGGACTCTAGGCTAGGACCACAGACATGTCATTTTTTTATTTTATTGGACTCAGATATAAGCAGTTAATCAAATTAGACCAGTTTCATTTATAATTAGGATGATCTAATTATATACATAAAAATGTAGCATGGTCTTCAGTTGATTAAAATATTCATTAGACTTGTGTTTATTGGTTTGTTTGACACGAACACGACCTCTCTTCGTAGCTCATACAATGACAGGATCAGAACTTAAAAGGATCCTGACTGGACAGTACCAAGGTGGACTGCTTTTCCCCCAGAGGTGCTGTCATTGACTCTGAAGGAGGGACCCGAGTCCAGGAGGCTTCACTCTCCCCCTGGCCAGAACTCTTGAGAGTAGAGGTGGCTTCTGGCCAACCAAGATGGTAGCATAAGGTACTCCAAGGTGATGTTCCCACATAGTCTTTGCAAAACTAGCAAAAATTGAACTGTATCAGCCCTCCTCCTCAAAATCCAGAAAACAGTTAAAAGGCTGCAATAACTAGGTGAGTGCCAAATCAAGGAAACACAGCTTTAAAAACTGGTAGGAAAGGGGAGCGAACATGGCTCAAGCAGTTGAGTACCCACCTCCCACACAGGAGTCCCAGGTTTGGTTCCTGGTGCCTCCTAAAGAAGACAGACAAATAATGAGCAGACAATGAGCAAAACCAATGAGCAGACAATGAGCAAAAAACAATAAGCAGACAATGAGCAAAAAACAACAAGCAGACAATGAGCAAAAAACAACAACAAGCAGAAAACAAGTAAAAAACAACAACGAGCAGACAACAAGCAAAATACAACAACAAGCAGACAATGAGCAAAAAACAACAATGAACAGACAACGAGCAAAAACAAAACTAGCAGGGAGCAGATGTGGCTCAAGCAGTTGAGTACCCGCCTCCCACATGGGAGGTCCCTGGTTCAGTTCCTGGTGCCGCCTAAGAAAAAACCAAGCAGACAATCAGCAAAAAACAATGAGCAGACAAAGCAAAAACAATGAGCAAAGAGCAAAAACAATGAGCAAAGAGACGAGAAAGCCATCTGGAGGGGCAGAGAAATGGTAGAAGCTCATGGCACCCTTGCTGGCCTCCTGTCCACCTCCTCCTTGGTACAGTGTGGAGCCAGCCTGCGCTTTCATTGTGGATCCCAGGTCCTCTTCCTGAGGGAACAGAGTGACCTCTATGCACACACTGGGGTGCCTGTACGTCAGGCCAATCTATTTGTTAACCTGAATGACTAAACCAGAAAACAGGTCTCCAGCTCCCCTTCCAAGAACTTGCCCTGCAGGTAAAAGCAGCTTGTGGACAGCTAAAGCAGTGTAAGATACAGTTAAGCCAAATTAGCCTGGGGCAAAGGATTACCTGCATTAAGTCATACAATAGACACACAGGAGGAGGAGAAAGTCTATTTCATAGGGAGTAGAGGGGGCATTGGAATTCCTGTAAACAGGGGAATTCCTAAGGCAAATTCCTGGCCATTAGCAAGCACAAGCCCAGGACAAGACACAGGCTCAGAAAAGAAGGAGAAGACCCTGCACTTCACACTTACGTTGGGCTGATCTTCTTGAGAGGAGGGCTAAACTCTGAAGAAGCACAAGCCTACACAGAACCAATTTGCACAGACAGTGAAAGGTGTTCTGCACTGGTTTCTTTGTTTATGTTAGCTCCTGGCACTCAAGGATATAGCTATCATATCACTAACTGGATACAAACCGAAGGAGCAGACATCAGCGACTGAATCCCAGAATTAACTCATCAAAATATTAAAATGTACAGTGTGCAACAAAGGATTACAAGACAAACAAAGAAACAGAAAATGGTAACCCCTTCAGAGGAATAAGATAAAAATCCAGAAACTATCAATGAAGAATATCAGACTTTGAACATACCCTCAATATGTCCAAGGAGATAAAGGAAAACACAGAGAAAGAACTAAAGAATATCAGAAACCAATGAATGAACAATATGAGAATCTCAATAAAGAGAGAGAAATTTTAAACAGGAACAAAATAGAAATACACAATAACTGAAATGAAAAATTCCCAGGAGGGTTTCAACAGCAGATTTGAACTGGCAGAAAAAAGACTCAGCGAATCAAAGACAAGAAATTGGAATGTTTTGGGTGAGGAGCAGAAAGAAAAAAAGAACCAAAAAAGAAAAAGAAAAATAACAGAGCCTAAGAGACCTGTAAGATATCATCAAGTTCAACAATATATGTACAATGGGACTCCCAGAAAGAGAAGAAAGATAGGAAGGGGCAGAAGGAATGTTCAAAGAAATAATAACAGGAAACATCCCAAGTTTAATAAAAGACATGAATATGCACATTTAAGATTCCCAGTAACCCAAAAAGAAAAAACTTGATGAGAACCATGCCCAGACACATAGTAATCAAACTATTGAATCCCAAGAAAAACGAGACAGTTCTAAAAGCTACAAGAGGAAAGCAGCATGCTATGTACAAGGGAGTTCTAATAAGATGAAGTGCTGACTTTTCATCAGAAACCCTGGAGGCAAGAAGGCAGTGCTATGAAATATTTAAAATGCTAAAAGAAAACAACTGCCAACCAAGAATTTTATATCCAGCGTGACTGTCTTTCAAAAATGAGGGAGAGATTAAGACATTCCCAGAAAAACTAAAGCTGAGGGAGTTCATCATGACTAGACCAGCCCTACAAGTGATTCTAAAAGTAGTTCTTCTTCAGACTAAAAGAAGGACACTAAAGAGTGGATTGAAACAGCATTTAAAAAGAACATTAAAACAGTAAAGGTAACCATATGGGTAATAGGAAATGTAATATTATTGTATTGTATGTTTAATATATAACTCACTTTTTACTTCTTACAGTTTCTAAAATGCATATGCATAAAAAGTAATGATAAGTCTGTGGTTTTGGACAGTGTATAAAGATATAATTTGTCACAAGTAAAACAAAAGGTGGGGGGAAAGAGGTGTATAGGAACAGTGTATGCATATGCTATTGAAATTAAGTTGACATAAAATCAAATGTGATTGTGATAGATTTAGAATAAGTTTAAGCCCCATGGTAACCAAACACACACAAAATCAGAAAAATATGTACAGAAGGAGATGAGAAGGGATTTTAAATGGTACACTACAAAAAAATCAAATAAATATGAAAGTAGGCATTAATGGAAAAAAATGAGGGATGCAAAAGGTATAGGATTTATAAAGACCAACTAGCAAAATGGCAGAAGAAAGTTCTGCATTATCAGTAGTTACTTTAAATGCAAATGGATTAAACTCTCCAGTCAAAAGACAGAGATTGGCAGAAGGAATTAAAAAAAAAAAAAGCATGACCCAACTTATCTTAAATTCAAAGACATAAGTAGGTTGAAAGTGAAAGGATGGAAAAATATATACCATGCAAACCATAACCAAAAGTGAGCTGGGGTCGCTTTACTAATATCAGATAAAATAGATTTTAAGTCAAAAACAGTTATGAGACACAAAGATGATTAAGGTGTCAATTCATTAAGAAGATAACAGTTATAAATATATATATGCATCTAGTTGCAGAACCCCAAAATATATGAAGTAAATACTGACAGATTTGAAGGGAGAAATTGGTGATTAATAATAGTAGGAAAGATATAGAAAATAGAGGGACTTCTGGGAAGATGGTGGATTAGAAAGACATGGGACTCTCTTCTTTCCCAGAAAAATACCTAGAAGACAGGCAAAAACAGCCTGGAAAAAAGTGTTCTAGGGTTTATAGGACACCAGGGGAAGGCTGGATACCACCCGGAAGAGGGGCACAGGGAAAGAATCTCAGCGGAACAACTATGGGTAGAAGCTGCAACTGCAGCCTCCAGTACCCTTCCCCCACCCTAAGAGCAGACAATTTTGAATTCTATGGCCTTGGGCTGGCGGCTACAGACGGAGGAATCCACCTCCCCAGGAAACAGGAGAGAGGGCCTAAGGCTGATTCAGCTTTTAGCCAAGACACTTGGTCTGCTGTGTCCGTGAGCCCTCCCGGGACAGGTGGCGCTGCACCGCTGTTTGCTTTGGGGGCCAGCTCAGGACTAAAGACCCTCTCAATCTCCCTCCCTACTGACTGGAACTGGTTATTGAGGACACAGAGGGGAGTGGAATTATTTCCTGTCCAGGAAAAGGGAAGTGGCTGCCAGCGAAGGGTGGAGAACAGCCTGAGAAGTTTTGATCTGCAGGGCTCTGAATAGCCTAGAGGCAGGAGCCTCTTCACACTGTTCAGTGTTGAACACACTCCTCAGGGTCTGAACTGAGAGCGCTGCTGAAGTGCGCCATCTGCTGGCAGACCAAGGACATGCACGTGAGGAAATTAAAAGTAAATGAGAAAGACAAAAAAAAAAAAAAAAAAAAAGTAAATGAGAAAGGCTTTTTCTGGCCTTTACAGCCTCCCTCCCAAGGCCTTTGGAAGTGGGTCTGCAACCCATTCCTGGGTCCATGGCCCAGATTTGAGCAACTAACAGGGACAATCCTAAAGACCTAGAACAGGTTGAACCAAGAATCAAAGAACAGCAGCAGCACATGGTCTCCTCCACTAAATCCCTATGCAAGGGAAAAATCGAGCATCAGTGTAAACTCACCATCATAATCAGATGCCTAAACTTTGGTGAAAAATTACAGGCCATACTAAGAATATGGCCCAAAGAATCTATCAAAGCCCCAGAGGAGACACAGGATTTTAGACAACTAATCGAAGAGATTCATACAAATTTCCAAAATCAAATTAATAAGTAGAAAGACAATGTGGCTAAAGAGATAAAGGACATCAAGACACCGAATAAGCAAAAAGAAGAATTTGAATAGAAAAATTTCAGAGCTTATAGGAATGAAAGACACAATAGATGAGATTTAAAAAAAAATACATTAGAGGCATACAACAGCACATGCAAAATGATAGAAGAAAGAATAAGCTATATAGAAGACAGAATAACTGAAATTAAAGAGAGAGAAGAACAGAGAGAGAAAAGGATGAAAAAATTGAGCAGGGGATCAAGGAGTTGAATAATAAAAGAAGCACAACAACATATATGTCATGGGAGTTACAGAAGGAGAAGAGAAGGGAAGGGAAAAGGGGCAGAAAGAGAGTATTTGAGGAAATAATGGCTGGCAATTCCCCAACTCTCATGAAATAAATGAATTTACATGCCCAAGAAGCATAGCATACCCCAAACAGAATAAATCCGAATAGAACAACGGCAAGACAATACTACTCAGAATGTCATACATCAAAGATAAAGGGAAAATTCTGAGAGCAGCAAGGGAGAAACAAACCATCACATACAATGGATGCCCAGTAAGATTTAGTGAGGATTTCTCATCAGAAACCATGGAGGCGAGAAGACAGTGGTATGATATAATTAAGATACGGAAAGAGAAAAATTGCCAGCTGAGAATTCTTCATCTGGCAAAACTGTCCTTCAAATATGAAGGTGAGTTTAAAGTATTAACAAATAATTAACAATAAACTAAGAGAGTTTGTGAAAAAGAATCCACCTTTGCAGGAAGTATAAAAGGGAAACTTACAGCCTAAAAGAAAAAGACAGGAGAGAGAGAGGCCTGGAGGAGAGTGTAAAAGGCAAGAATAGCAGAAAAGATAACCAAAAGAGTAAAAAGACAGATGAAAATAAGATATGATAAATGAAAGCCAAAGAATAAAATGGTGGAAGTAAATAACACATTTATGGTAATATAATTGAATGTGAATGGATTAAACCCCCCAATCAAAAGATTTAGGCTGCAGAATGGATTTAAAAAACCATGAGCCATCCATCTGCTGCCTATGTCTCATTTGGCTCAGAAAAAAAACATTTGACAAAATCCAGCACCCCTTCTTTATAAAAGCTTTTTAAAAACTAGGAATATAAGGAAACTTCCTCAACATGAAAAAGGCCATAAGTGAAAAACCCCACAGCTAACTTCATACTTAATGGGGAAAGACTGAAAATTTGCCCTCTAAGATCAAGAACAAGACAAGGGTGCCCGCTCTCACCTCTGTTTGTCAACATTGTGCTGGAAGTTCTAGCCAGAGAAAATAGGCAAGAAAAAGAAATAAAAGGCATCCAAACTGGAAAGGAAGAAGGAAAATGTTCCCTAGTTACAGATGATGTGATCCTATATATCCCAAGAAATCCACACCTAAGCTACTAGAAATAATAAACAAATTCAGCATAGTGGGGGAAGGGGGGAACAAGGTCAATAGGCAAAAATCAATAGAGTTTCGGTACATTAATAATGAACAATCTGAAGAGAAAATCAAGAAAAAATTCAATTTGCAATAGCAACTGAAATAATCAGATATCTAGGAATAAAGTTAACTGAGGATGTAAAAGATTTATATACAGGAAACTACAAAACACTGCTGAAAGAAATCAAAGAAGACCTAAATAATGGAAGGATATTTTGTACTCATGCATTGGAAGACTAAATATTGCTAAGATGTCAATTCTACTCAAAGTAATTTACAGATTCAACTCAATCCCAATCAAAATTCCAGCAACCTTCTTTCAGAAATGGAAAAGCCAATCAACAAATTTATATGGGAGGGCAAGGGGCCCCAAATAGCCAAAACCATGTTGAAAAAGAATGAAGTTGGACGACTCACACGTCTCAATTTTAAAACTTATTACAAAACTACAGTAATCAAAACAACATGGTACTGGCACAAGGACAGATATATAAACACATGGAATTGAATTGAGAGCTCAGAATTAAGTCCACACATCTGTGGCCAGTTGATTTTTGACAAGGGTGCCAAGTCCACTCAATTGGGAAAGAGTAGTCTCTTCAAAAACAAATAGTGCTGGGAGAACTGAATATTCATATACAAAATAATGAATGTAGACCCCTACCTCATACCAAAAACAAAAAAAGAACTCAAAATGGATCAAAGACCTAAATATATGAACCAAAACTATAAAATTCCTAGAAGAAAACACAGGGAAGCATCTTTAGGACCTTGTGTTAGGCACTGGTTTTTTAGACTTTACACTCAAAATATAAGCAACAAAAGAAAAAAAAAGATAAATGAGACTTCATCCAAAATTTAAAACTTTTGCACATCAAAGGACATCATCACGACAGTGAAAATACAACCTACAGAAAAGGAGAAAATATTTGGAAACCACATAGCCAATGAGGGTTTAATATCCAGAACATACAAAGAAATCCTACAGTGCAACAACAAAAAGACAAACTTTAATGCAATTTAAAAATGGGCAAAATATTTGAACAGACATTTCTTTAAAGAAGATATATAAGTGGTCAAAAAGCACATGAAAAGATGTTCGACATCATTGGCCATTAGGGAAATGCTAAATCAAAACCACAATCAGATACCATTTAAAACCCACTAGAATGGCTACTATTTTTTTTTTAATGAAAATAACAAGTGTTGGAGAAGAGGTGGTGAAATAGGAACACTCGTTTGTTGTTGGTGGGAATGTAAAATGTTGCAGCCATTGTGGAAAACAGTCTGGCGGTTCCTCAGAAACTTAAGTGTAGAATTACCGTATGACCTGATGATCCCACTGCTAGGTGCACCTAAAAGACTTGAAAGCAGGGACTTAAACAGAATTTGCATATCAATGCTGACCGTGGCACTGCTCACAGTGGTTGAAAGACTGAAGCAACTCAAGGGTCTATCAACAGATGGCTGCGTAAAGAAACTGCAGTACATACATGCAAGGGAATATCTTTCCGCCATGAAAAGGAATGAAGCTCTGACACATGTGACAACGTGGAGGAAGCTTGAAGACATCATGTTGGCTGAAATGAGCCAGACACAAAAGGACAAACAGTGTATACTCTCCCTGATATGAAACAATTTGAATAAGACAATTCAGATTCTAGTTCTATAATCTAGACTCTAGGTTAGCAGAGGATGGGGTGGGGGTAAGGAACGGGGAGGGGAGTTAATGCTTAACTGGTACCGTTCCTGTTTGGGGTGATGGAAGATTTTGGTAATGGATGGTGCTGATGGTGGCACAGTATTGTGAAGGTAATTAACACAAATGAATTATGCATTTGCATGTGGTTAAAAGGGGAGATTTTAGGTTGTATATGTTACTAGAATAAAAATAGAAAAAAAAACCTAAGGACTGTACAACACAAACAGTGAATCCTAATGTAAACTATGAACAACAGTTAATGCTATAATTATAATAATATTGCTTCATCGACTGTAATCTAGATACTACACTAATGCAAAGAGCTAAGAATAGGGAATCTGTGGTGTGAGGGATGGGTATAAGGGAACTCTGTATTTTCTTCATAATTTTTCTGTAAACTTTCTTCTCTAATTTTTTTTTAAAAAGAGATCCTTCAGACAGCCTTATAAAAATGATTTGATGGGGAGAAACGGTCCGATGATCAATCTTTAACTTTTGCTCTAATTAATTTCATGTACAGGTTGTCTTTAAGCCTACAAATGTTGAGTCTGACTCAGAAAGAGCGCTGGAGAGAATGAGCTAGTAGTGAATTATGTCCAAGATGAAATTAAAAAATAGAAACGTGCTTTGCCAAAGTCCACTGGGCTCAGTCCACAAATCTTTACCACCTATCTACCATGTGCAAGACACAGTCAGTTTTGTTCAGGAGGACCCATTCATCACTTCCTTTGACTCTTGCAAGCTATTGCACTCTGGGAAGGGCATCAGTGTAGGAGGGGAAAATGCTAGTGGTTCCAGTTGCTGGGCATGGCCCCCCAACTTCAGCAACTTAATGACAGCCCTTAAGATATTGTCACAGCTTGGGGGGTGCTTTGGACAGTGGTGGGCAGAGTCACCGTCAATGGAGACAGTCTCCTGGCTGGAGTTGGGGTCTGCGAGGGGCCTCGCCCTGTGCCTACCTCCGTGTAGTAAATCGCTGCCATCCAAAATCGTCGTGAGGGTCTGGGGACTGAAAGCATGGCCCACAAGAAGGACAGGATGGGGAGAACCATGGAGAGGACCGAAGCCGAGAGCGTGTGGTTCAGAACGATGACAAAGTAGCACAGCAGCTCAGACTGGGCTGCGGCCAGCTGGTACAAGGCAACAGTCAGCTTCACCAGGCGTGGCAGGCTCTCGTAAAACCTGTTTGACTGCTCCAGCTCATCGTCCCAGGGCATCCTGGAAGGAGGAAGGGACCCAGGCGTAAGTTTGGGGACCACCAGGCCATATTCCCAGATTGAGCAAATGAGGCCCTGCCTTAAGAAAACCCAAGAGGCAAAATGTTTTTTTTATTTTTCCAAAGTCTACCCAGGGAGCAATTTTTCACTTTCCCAGAGCACACAGCCACAAGGCTTTCTATTTGACAGGCATTCCCCAGATGCATTTAAAAACATATAAGTGATTTGGGAAAAAAAGTCTGATTGCTCACAATTTCTCTGATGAGTAAAGTCTTTTCAAACATGTAATCCAATTCAAAGAACCAATTGCTTTGCTTCTTAGAGTACTGAGCATAACACCTTTTAGCTTAGCTTCCTAACCCCAGTACAGCAATTTGGGCTACCATATTGAACAACAACAAAATGCGTTGGCTCCTAATGTGGGTTACAGATAATTCTTGCCTTTTAAGGTATAGATCCCTAGCTGGCAAGATCTTGAAAGGAGTTTTTCTACGGGGGTTGCTGATCTTTGAATTCTCTGCATGGGTGGGAGGTAATAGGAAGGTTGGCACCTAGCAATGGGCAATCGGACCAGTCAGCCTGGTGCCTCCCGGGAGCTGCCAGTTCCAAGCACCGTTCCGGGGTGGGGTCTTCTCATCTGCCCGTGCATGCCTTTCTCCTGCTGGTTAGCCTGCAGCAACTGTGCATTACCCAGCTCTGTGACCTCCTAAACCTCAAAGACATCATTTCTTAAAGCTTCTGATGACCAATCGATTACATTTGCATCAAAGGGCATTCTAAAATAAAAAAATCCTCATGAATTTTGACTCCAGACTCCTTTCATCTGGAATTTGCAATTACTTGGGATGCTCTGAGATTTATTCCTACATCATCAGTGAAGACTGAATTAATTAACAAGTCTGCTAACGGACACTGAAAGCCTGCCATGTTCCAGACCTTGAACTAGACCGCAGAGACACAACGATGAGTGAAGCAGGACCCCTGGCCTCACGGAGCTCACAGCCACAGGGGGCAGCAAGCCTGTGCTGGGTCTTGAAGGATGAGTGGAAGCTCCTCCAGAAAGAAGGCTGGAGAATGGGGGTTCCAGGCCCAAACTGGGTCACATGCAAAGGCACGGAGCATTTAAAGACCATGGAGCTCAGGGAACAGAAAGCCCATCAAATGGTGAAGGGCTTCATAAGCCAGACTGAGGGTTTGGATTTCGTTCTACAGAAGACAGGAAAGCCATTGACAGGTTAAAAGGGGGGGTGGGGAGGGGGGAGGGAGATGGGGTGTGGCAAGGGCAAGTTAGGGACGAACTGGCCTGGCATCAGAGCGGATTTACTAATAGACCAGATGAGAAATAGCAAAGGTCTGGTCCAAGGCAACAGGAGCAGGCCTAGGGTTGGAGAGATGGAGATGGAATCCAGAGACTTTTCCAAAATAATGTCAACAGGATCTAGCACTCACCTGGATGTGATGGGAAAGGAAAAGAAAGATGCTAATGACAATGCCAGGGATTCTCTGCCAGGAAGTGGATGGGCAGCAAAGACTTCCAGCAAGATTGGGAACAAGGACCTTCCCTGGCAAAGACAGTGCTGGGACTAGAGAGAACAAGCTCATGAGGTAAGGGCTTGTCGTGAGCTTAGTTCTCCCAAGGTGAGAGAGCACCTGAGCAGGTAGAAACACTGGCCTGAAGCTCAGGACATAAACCGAGGAAGAAGCAAGACAAGGTGGCGCCTGAGATGCAGGGATAGACAGAGGTCCAGGCAGGTGGAGGGAGCCGCTGCAAAGCTTGCAGAGGAGCTGAATGGAATAAAGTTTGAAGGGGCAGTGCACTTGGCCATCGTTCACCAGCACGGTTCCATTGAAAGTCTGTGACAGATTCAACAAAGAATGGCCTGAAGCTTAAATGGTCCTTCCACACTTCCAAAAAGTTGGGTGGTGTGAGGAAGAAGAGAAGGAGGCTGTGACTTTCTGAGACTGGGGGAGACTCCAGCCTGCTAGGACACTGGGAGGAATGGAGGGGGTGGAGGTGGCTAGGAAATGGAAAGTACACAGAAAGGGGAAAGCTCGGGGAGGGGAGAGGGAAGAGGGAAGACCTGAGACCAGGAGGGCTCCTCAGTGCCTAGGCTAGGAGCTGGCAATGTCGAGCTTGCTCTTTGGTAAAATGGGATAAGAAGACCTCCTTCCTCCCAGAGTGCCTGAGATGGTTAAGGAGCCAATAAATGCAAAGCACTCAAGACCATGCTCAGCGGGGAACAGGCACTCGGTGGATGCTAATGTTACGCCCAGATTGGAAGAGCCTGCTCGTGACCACATGTGCCCCACGCCGCGTGCTCCCGGAGGGCTCCTCAGCGCCCAGGCTAGGAGCTGGCGATGCCTGAGCAGACACAACGGCCGTGGTGGCGCGGCGGGTGACCCCACGCCCAGGTTTCTCAGAGCTCCTTGCCAGTTTCCCACCTGCACCCTCACCCCCATTACATGCTTGAGTGGCACCTGCTTCAGTTGTCCCCCCGGGGTGACTTCTACAGAGGGACATTTACAAAGTTGCAGCTTCTGTTTGGATCCCTTAAATTACACAGAAAAGGGGGCCCTGTCAACATCAGCCAAGGCTGCCTTCAGCTCCTCTAAAAGCCAGATTTCGCAGTCGAAGGAAACGACTTCTGTCCCTGCCATGGGCCACCGTGACACAGCTCGGAGCGTAACTTCGTGGCATTAGCAAAAGTGATCCCTTCACAGCTCCACAGATGGCCTGACCCGCAGAGCTGCTGTGACCGTAAGATGGACAGGTTTCCCGGGGAGCCCTTCTCACCTGGGACCCTCTGGGGGCCGAGGGCCACCTGCTCCCGCGGTCAGGGGGTCCTCCCACTCCCCCTTGGGGGCGTCCAGACTGGAGCTGTGTGTGTTTCCACACCGAGGCTCTACAGCCCTTTCTTTGTCCACTTCATCAGCCAGCCGGGCCTCTTCCTGGACTGGCCGTGGGGACGCAGGTAACCCTCTGCTGGCTGGAAGCTGCTCGGCTGGGGGTGCCTGGGGGCCGTCACACAGCGGGGAATGGCAGGATCTCAGAATGCTCCTGGCGCTGGCCTTTCTCCCCTACAGAGAATTTTCAGATTTTCATTATACTGAGAGAGAAAGGAGGGACGCAAATGAGGGAGGGGAGAGAAAGAGCCAGTAAGGCCCAGGCTCTGAGGTCTGCTTTGAAAGTAACTAACCACAATCTTTTGCCATTTGCATCTCATGACGCAGGGGAGGGTCACCAAAGGGGGTCTCTGGGAGCTGGGGACGCAGCGGGCCCCAGGCTGCACGCCAGGCGGGGAAGCGCAGAGGGGCGGGTGGCCACTGCCAGGAGCTAATGCGAGGCATAAATCGTCCGCCAGCTTATGGGGTGACTTTCAAAGTTGTTGGGATGGAATAATTAAAAGAAATCGATATCATCAAAGAAAGCCATCGCGGCCGCATGCCAGACTTGCCTTACTGATGGCCCGCCACCGCGCACTCCGCTCGGCCCGCAGTGCCGCTGTGACCGTGGCCACCTCGCCACTCAGCGTCCCCAGGGCCTCAGTGACATTGTCCAGCAGCACGGCTCCCAAGACCCAGGACAGCCGGGCCACGGTGACGAGCCTCTGGGTTGTGCTTTCTGCAGGGAGAGAGCAAGGGCAGTCCTGGGGCCCCGCAGCCCCCCGGTTTGCCCTCTCATCCTTTCCCACTGTTGGAGATTCAACAAAACTGGCCTGGGTGGTAAATGAGCAAGAACTGATCAAAGCCCACGAAAACCATCAAGGTCTTTGCTAACTTGCCGTCAAATAGGGACTGAGGGCTGCTGGGCTGCAGGCTCTGTGCTCGGAAAAATTCCCCCCAGTCCAGCGGTGCCTGCAGGGTAAGCAGACGGACCCCAGGGTGAAATCGGGAGAGCACCTGTCGACCCCAGCACGAGGAGAGGGTGCTGGTGCCGAGATCGGATCCAGGTGGCGCTTTGTGGGCACTTTCTGTGCTCTCTGCTCCCATGTGCTGGGGTGTTCTGGTCCCTTCACCTTCCAGCAGCCTTCTCACTTGTGTTCATTCAGGATCCTACTTTTTCGGATGCAGAAACGGGTCCAGAGAGGTTAAACGACTTGGCCCAAATCACACCGGCGGGGGGTGTGTGGCAGTGGGGTCTCACCCCGCACTCCTCTCTGGCTCCGCAGCCAGGGTCATTTGCAGTCACAGGCGAACGGGCAAGCGCGCCCTGCAGAGAGCCTGGGGCCCGCTCTGCACCGAGGCGGCCAGGTTCCCAAGCTGGCTGCGGCACCTGCCAGCTGAGGGGCCCTGGGCACGCTACCTTCCATCACCACCTTTGGCAGCACCTAAGCGCCACGGCACATGGTCAGCCCTTCATGGGTGCCAGCTCTGGGCACTGTTTCTGCCATCAGGTAAGATCCGTGTCCATCCCTCCCAAGCCCAAGGATATAATTTCTTACGGAGCCTCAAGTGGGAGAAGCCTTTAGATGGAACCAGGGCCCACCTGAGCCCCTAAACTCCACGCCAGGAGTCCAGGAGGCCTGGAGCTATAGGTTGCCACATGAAAACTTCTGTTTTTCGAAGTAATGCAAAACAAAGTTCAGCCCTGTCTTATTTAGAGTTGTGTCTTCTCTGAACTACAGCTCTCCGTTTTCATCCTTGGGTAGCTTGTCAGAACATCTGCACTGACTCTCTAAAATGTTCTCTCTTACAGGTTTTTTTTTTTTCCTGTTTCAAATACGGTGGAACCGCCCTACGTACCGGGTTCATCCGACATCTGTGCTTCAGCTTCAACTTCAGCTTCACAAGTTGCTGGCTTCTCACCTCCTGAATCACACCGAAGAAAAATAAAGTAGATGTCCATTGGAAAGCTCCGTCTATTTCCATTTATGTTTCTATAAATGTTCATTCCATCACAAAAGGGATGTCTGTGTGTCGAGGGTGGGCACGTGGATGGGGCCATGGAAATCACGGCCCACCTCAAACATACATAAGCTCGTGGGCACTGTTTTTGGGGTCCCTGATACACTACAGGCATTAATGTCGAATCACCTGATCTTCTTTCCAGACTCTAGAAAAAGCAGGTCCGTCTAAAGAGTAAAGCCTTTCAAATTTGTGTTGGCTCCTGCTCACTATTTGTCAGGGCCCAGGGCTGAGCTCCAGTGAATGCCTCGCTTAGGAAAGATTGGATGCTCGACAGGCTGCGTGTTTATCTCTCTCTGCGTCTGCTCAGTGCGTTCCAAAGCTACAACTATTTTGGAAAGCAGGCTTGGAAAAATGCATACCCCCCCCCAATAGCTCAGACTGACAAGTTGCTCCTTCAGCAAATATCCATTGTCCAAGTGTGCGGATCACCTTCACAACACACCCCCTTCGCCAGAGCTTATGAAAGCTTCCCCGTGCTTCCTGCATGTGCCTGACCTCATCTTTCCTGCACTTGTTGTTAATGGACCGAGTCAAAAGCCAGAACCGTTCGACGCCAGTCTTCCTTCTTTGACCATCTGTGGACCAAATTACCACACAAATCGCGCTTTGCCCTCGCCAGTACCTCCGCCGTGGCTCCGCCGCGCTTCCTCTTCCTCCTGCAGGCCTCTCCCCTTCGAGCCTTCATCCTTCCTCCTCATCCTCAGAGCGGACTTGGAGCTGTTTGTCCAGGCGTCATATGCGAGCTGTAGGGGGAGAGTCATGAATCCCTGCTCTGTTCTTTGGCAGTTTCAGACATTGTCGGGCCCAGACCCTCCTTCTCTTTCTTAAAGGTCACAAAATCTAATTAGAGCCATCTCTAACTGTACATTCTCGCTGTCGGTGAGCCTTAAGTAATAAAAATCAGACCAAATGAGACTAATCAAGGGAGATGGAAAATCGATGTCATATTTGTTCCAAGTCATTTCCTTTTAGAAGAGAAAGGCTCTTAGGAGTGGTTTGTGAATTTAAAAGATGCTTAAAGTTGCATCTAGACATCAGAACATCAAAGTCAATCCCAAACGGAATTTCATTGGATGATCTCGCAACTTATTCCCGGAAAAGTCAGTGCTACTTGGTACAAAAGCTAAAACGGGGCAACAGCCTTTCTTGTGTCTGCTTTAAGTAGTTCTGGCTTTGCCAAAAAAAAAAAAAAAGAAAAGAAAAGAAAAAATTAGGATCCCCAAAGACAGGAGCGGACAGTAATAGCTAACATAAAGGGTTCTTTTTCCTTCCTTAAATATTTTTTCCAAGTAATTGCTTTCAACTAAAACACACACGTAAGAAGAACCCTAAATAATAAGAATGCAAGAGACACACACAGTGGAGAAGGGTACTAAAGAGATTGGTGGACATCTAGGTAACTATCCCTTGTTTTCCACCTTGTGTGTGTGTGTGTGTGTGTGTGTATAATAGAAGTAATTTATGCCAAGAAGACTAGTTGACTTGCTCTGATACAAAATTAGAGCTTCCTCATGATCCCGCCACTTTTCCCGAGTACTCAGCAGGGACCTCCTTGGCAGGGCAGGTGGACGTCAGTGTCACAGTCTGATTACACAGAAACAAGCCCCAAGCACCTGCAGCGGTGGGTCTTGTAAACAACAAATGATCTTTTTATGTCCAGAAATCCCCCAGAAGAATCCAAATAAAGCTGGGCTAAAGCCTTTGTTCCACAAATTCTGGCCTAGAACGTGGGGTCCACTCAGGCCTAAGGCACACCATCACCCCCTTTCTGCTGGACTGGGAAGCATCCAAGGCAAATCCTCATCTTCACGCAAACCACCGTGCGAGTCTACTGCACTCACTCGAGGAGAACTCACCTGGAGAGCTGTTTTGGGCTTTGGCCCGTGGTCTTCCGTTTCTTCCGCGTTTCCTTCTCTTAGCTCTTCCTCCTCACTGTCAGTCTCGAAGAGTCCGTAACTGCCGTCTTCAATCACTTGGAAACACATCCACAAAATGAGACAGGCATGTACGACCTCTTCCCCTCTGCCTAGAGACCTCATGACAAGCCAAGCCTCGCCCAAGACATGATTCATGCCTTGACGAACTGGTGGGCATGTCATAGCACGCATGAGGCTTGCTTCCGTCTGGCACACGCTATCGCAGAAGTGAGCGCTGTCAAAGCGGCTTTGCCCTTTTTTCCTAATTAGACATAAATTATTCCTTTGTATTGCTATTTCCCGTTAGACCCCTGTGGGTTCCATTATTTTGCTTTACTGTCAGTCGCCCTTGCCAGCCACGGCACCACCAGCCCTCGGTCTTTTCTCTGCTGCCGGTGCTCAGAGTCGCTGTGCTTGTATCTCAGTGGTGATGGCAGTGCCTGCCCCTCCCACTCGGCCATCACAAAGCGAGGCACCGCTTTCCATTTCTAAGAGCTGGGGTGGACCCGTGCAGAGGCCGCCTGCCTGCCTCCTTGCTGGGCCCATTTCAGGGAACCCTGAGCCTGAGGAAGGCCGCCTGGCCCAGCTGGACCCAGCACTCGGACTTCGGGGGCCGCTGCTCCTTGCGGCTGGGTTAAAACTCCTCCAACAGCTCACTTACTGGAAGGGTGCTTCACCCAAGGCTGCCACCACTTTCTCTCTTCTTCATTGTCCATCGTGCCGAGGTCATCTAAACACAGAGAAAACCGAAAATCCATCGGCCACTGCCACCCTGGACAAGACTGTGGTCCTTCAAAAAAAAGAGGCTGAATAAAATTTACATTGGCTTCACCTGCTGGAGAAATTGGATTCATCTCACCGGGCATTTATTCACTCCTCACCCTTGCTACCTTGCTCAGTGGTTCGTTTGCAAATTAATGAGTGCAAATAAAATTTGAGAAGGAAATGTATTAATAACTTAAAATAATATGCTGATTTCAAGTCTTCTTGAATGTCAGCAGCTCAGCTGACGAGCTAGCCTGTTCTCTGCCTTAAGAAGATGCCCCAGGGAGAGTTCACTAAGCAGGACTTTAGGAGACCAGTTCCAGTGGTTTCAGGAACCTGAAAGGACTGCAATGGAATATCTTGTCTTAACCATAATTCAGTCTTGTCACTAATTCAAACAGTCTGTTCCCCAAGTAGGAAGGTTAAACCATGTATCTCACCCCGCATAGAAACTTCCAGATAAGATGGCACCATCTTAGTTGTTGACATCCAAAGGAGGACATCATTTTCTTACCTTGTTCAACTCAAGGGAAGAGGAAATCTAGTCCCATTTAAAAGCAACAACTTTCAAAAGATACTTTATGTCATGACCAATAAAAAATGAAACTCCTTTCTCCTTTAGCCACCTGGCTTTTGGGGGAAGTCATGTTTCCTGAAAAATCTCCAAATGGAAAGGCAGAAAATGCCATTTAAGCCAGCAACAAGTGTCCAGAGAACCAGGGCCCAAGCAGAAAGAATAATTCTTGACCAGAGGTATTTTTGTTTTGCAAATGGGGCACGGTCCTTTCAGAGACTTTGCTTTGGGTTCAGAATTTCAGCTCAAAGCACAATTCCAAATCTAACCTCTCCAGACACATCAGGCAAAAAGGCACTTCCATTATCTCCCAGTGCCAAAGGGAGAAATCCATTTTCTTGTTGGCTCCTGGGGTAGCATGAAGGTGAGGGGATGGTGGCCTGGGGATCAGTTTAATGTCCCTGTTTCAAGACCCCTGGGAACAGGCCACCCCTGGCGCCCACGGTCGTGGCACCTCACCTTTTACGTCGGCCGCTCTCGCAGCTTCCCTTCCGGGCAAGCGGCTGGAGTGGCTGGCCAAGGCCTCAGGACTCCTGCCGGCTTGCTGCAGAGTGGCAATTTTCTTTTGCTTTGCTTTGATTTTCTCCATCCTGGCAATTGAAGACAAACAGAGAAAGCCATTTTCTCCTCCACCAGCAAAACACCTTTGCCGCTTTGTTGGTTTCAGTGCTTGCCTTTTTCCCTAAAACCGAGGTTGAGGAAGAGATGCCCAAACTTCTGCCCCCAAGTTTCCGTTATGTTCAAAAGGGCCTCATCAACACCCTAGTCCCGGCAGGCCACAGCTTGTGCACCAGGGCGGGCAGGGTCCTGATCGAGGTGCCACGAGCGCCCGGGGAAGGGGACCAGGTCCTGCTCTTGGCTCTTAGCGCATCAGGGCATGCGTGAAAACTGGGGCTCGCTGGCGTCAGATGACAAGGGCAGGTGAGGCTCAGGCAGTTTAGGAATCAGTTTCAAGCAGGCAACAAAATAGCATTTCACCAACTTCAGCCATCCACATACACCACAATTTCTCCAAAATTGTTTAATTTTTAAAGATGAGCTGTAAGTCAACTCACTTTTTAAACTTAGCCTCCTCCTACACAATGATATCCTTGAAATCACTCATGTTCTAGATATAGTCTTTCTCCTCAAATGCATTTAAAAAATAACATAACTATTAAACTAAAATAACATTCGCCTGTGCACCACTCAGACCTTCCTGTGTGCCACCGGTGGGGTGCACTATAGCGCAGGGGACGGGCAGTGTGGGACCGACCGTGGCCTTGGCTAAGCAGAGTCACAGGTGGCCCCTCTAAGCAAGGGCAGCTTGAACTGAGCCCCAAACCCGCTGGGGGACAACGGGTTTAGCCAAAGCAGAGACTCTGAGCGGTCCTCAGATACCACGTCTTCATCTAAGAATCACACTGGGCGGTATCTCGTGCCAGGGGAAAGCCCTGTTCCCATCACACTGCAGAGCTCCGCCTTTGCTCTCCAGTAAGAAAATCAGCTGCAGCTGTTGCCACCTCCAGCCACTAACTGACCCACATCCAAAGCTCTGTGCACCACACTGCCAAGGCTGGTGCAGTCTCTTCCTCTTGGTGAAATTTTAAAAATCAGAGAAAGAAAAGGGGGGAAAGCCTGTATCAAAGAAAGAATCCATAAATAAGAAGGTGATGGATCCTTTGGAAGGGATATGCTTCCAGAATTAAAAAAAAAAAAAGGACAGCCAACTCACTGTGTCATGATGAACAACCTGGATTTTTTCTCATCTTCTTTACAGCATTCCAACGCCTTGCTTAGAGATAGCTCCAACCACTTAGCCCCGCTGTTGGTGCAAAAAATAAGTTTAAAAAAATCATTTTACCCAAGGTACCATCTTTGTGGATTCTGCTAATGAAAAGTCACTATGAGTTTTTGTGCCAAAATTCAGAGAAAAATTGTATCAGTCATTCATCTAACTGCACAGGTCTACCTGGCTGCACAAAAGGGATCCTCTTCCTTTTTTCTCTCCAAAGAGCATGAACTTCCAGAGTATAGAGACCAAGTTTAGTCCAACAGATCAAGGTCAGGCACACAACAAACCATGGAAACTTTTCATAGCAATGAATAGTTGCAATCTGCCTGAAGACTGTGCCCGGGCGGGTTTTAGGGTGAGAAGCCGCTGAGTTTGGGGACCACTGCTTGGATCAGTGGTAATATGAAGACTGGGCCATCGGCCTACACTACTGGAACGGATGGCGCAATTCCTTTGAAACAGTGGCCGTCCCTTCCCTTTGGCACAGTGTTGCACTGCAGCATGAGGTCCGACTCCAAGGAGTTGCTTGTCAATTAAAGAGAACACACCCAGGGCCACTAGCTGATCACTTTAGTATCAGAACAGGGATTTGTCACTCAAAGAGGCTGTCAGGCAAACTGGCTCAGCAGACACTTCTAAAAGGATGGAAGCCTGAGCCTCAGTGGGTTGTCCAGAAAGGCTCCCAAATCCATGGCACGTGGGGCAGCCCGGGGCTGACCCACAGACTCGGCACAGAAGTCGATGAACCTCTGTCTGGACTCTGAGCTGTGCTTGGTTCTCATTGCATTTGGGTTGATACCCGTGGCCTAGGATTGGCAAAATGAGAAGCCGGTCCTTTCCCTTTGCCATTCCTCTGTGTTAACAAGTCAGTGTCTCCCAAGGTTTGTGGCCTGGTATAGTTAGAGGCCCCAAGGAGATAACCAGAGCCAAGAGCCCAGCTTGGGAGGAAGCAGGGTGTGGTGGAGTAGCCCTGGCAGGAGAGGCTGGCAGAGTCAGCCCTGCTCGTTCCAGGGCAGCTGAGCAACCCCAGGCAGGTGGCCTACCCTGGGCCTCAGCTTCTCCTCTGTCAAAGGATAAGATGAGGTGGTCTGAGACTTCTGAGATTTCTAAAGTCTTATGGTCCTTTGCATAAAGGTTCCCTGTGTCCACTTGAGCCCTACACTTGGATGTCCTTATCCCTAGGTTTCCCAGTACCTGGAAGCCAAGGCTTCAGTGGCCTTCAGATCAGCCACCACGTACAGATGGTAATAGCTCAGGAAGATGCGCCGCTGGATTAGCACAAAGGTGAAGCACACGGCATCCCAAAAGATCCCTGCCTCATGTTTTGGGGGTTCACAGGGCACGTCCTCAGGGAGGGCTGCACGGGAGACAAGAAACCAGAGTCTGGAAGCCAGTCACCCAGGCTGGGAGGGCCCCCATGCAGAAGGGAAGGTCTAGTTTGAATAGACTCTTCTGCTTCCTTCTGGACTGTTCAACTCTTTACTCCTTTTCCGTCTCCCCATCCTACCAAAGTGGCTGATTTCATAGGGGACAGGTGAGGCCAGGGCTGGGGGACCTACTTCCTTCTGTTCCTCCCTCTGTGGGCTCCCTTCCTGGAGCCCTTAGCCACCCCCTCCTGGTCTCTTGGGTGGCTCATGCAGAAAGCCGCTGCAGCCCTCCCTTTGGGATAAACAGCACAAGCCTGATTGACAGGGGTGGGACAGGTAATCCACACCGCTTGAGAGCTGCCCATCTCAGAAGCCCTCTGTGATGTACAGAAACCCCATCCCCATGGCCACAGCACTAAGCCCTGACCCCCAGACTTGTCTGTGAAAGATAGGAGATTTGTCTGCGTGTATTTTCTTGACAGAGTAAGAGAGAGGGAGCTAGGGGCCTAGCCCAAGATGTCACTCAGAGGCAGGAGTTAAATGAAATACATCTTCCTGGTGCCCTCATTCATAAAAGAGAGCCAGTTACAGCATCAGTCGGGCAGAACCAGGGTGCCTCTCTGAATAGGCCAGAATCCTGGGGAACTCATGCCTGGAGTTTTACAAACCCTGCTGGGGCACGTTGGCACGTTGGCACAGCCCAGGGGTCATTGGCTGGTGGGCCCAGCCGCTGACATGGCATTTGTCATCCCCACTCACTCCTTTTTGTTTTTCCCCTGAGAGAATAGATGTCTCCCCATTTTGGCTTTTCTCCATGTCCTTTTAGAGAGTGGTCTGGCCAAACAACCAAATGCAATCCACGAACATTGATTGAATCTTGATTCCAGAAAACGTCGGCAATTTTGGAACGCCTGGGGCCACTGGAGAGTAGCCTGGGTATTAGGTAACATCAGGGGATTTGAGTCCATTTTCTCTAAGGTGTGCTGGTAATATCGTGGTCCTATAGGAGCATGCTTTGAGGTTTGCACCTTTTTTTCCAACGATTTTGCAAAAATTCTTGTGCCCGTAGCCACATATATATATATACACAAATATAGATAAAGCCAAGATGGCAGACTAAACAACTGCTAACCCAGGGTCGGGTATGCTTTGTATTAGCAACTTTTGTACTGTTCTTTCAACTCTTCTGAGTGTTTGTGTCCCTGGGGCCACGCCAGTGGTGTGGCACTTACCTAACTGATACCCTTCCACTGCGCAGTACATGCCAAAGCTGTGGACAAGCCAACAGTGGGTCTCAAGCAACGTCCCCAGGTATACACACGCACCAACCTAGGACCAGAGGAGAAGGTGGAAAAGACTGGCCATTCTCTTTGACAGCAATGTGCCCCCCGACACCCCCACCTTGGCCTCGCCACAGCCGTCTCCCATTTGGGTCTTTTGTTGGACCCTCAAGTCTACTCGCCACCCAGAAGGGCAGCATTGGGTATTCGGCCAAAAAGGTCTAATGATGTTCCTGCCACGAAGACGATGAGACCTTAACTAAGAGGTTATGGGAAGACTCTGCTGTGTTGATAAGGACCAAGTAGAAGAAATCGAGTCATGGCCCTTCTCTTGTTCTCGATGCTCTCATCTACAAAGTATCTGGGTCAGCTCCAAAGACTCCTTCCCACTCTCACAATCTGTGTTTTCTATAAAGAAGGACCTACTTGCCATTAGGAGGATGAAGTGCTAAGCTGTAGTGCACCAAGGGTGCTGCAGCACCTCGGTCCTTGGAGATGCAATAAGATAAATTAGCCGTAGGAATGTCACCATTCCAGTAAAAGCTAGTTAGCTGACAGGCAGTGTCAGATCAACAAGGGCCATGTCTGAAGGATGACCCGAGGCTTCAGAACCTCCAAAGAACGACTCCATAATGCTGAGCGGAGATTTAACGCGCAGCTGACTTGGAAGATGGTGTGTGGGCCAGGGCAGCCCAGACACAGCTCCAGCACTGAGGGTCTGGTGTTCTCCAGACTTGCCAGGGCTACCTGTGCCTCTGCCTTCACCTGTAACGTGGAAGCCTTTAGTCTTACCAAGATGCTTCGAGGGGAAGGGTAGTAGATGAACCGAATGACCTCTTGGAGCCCCTTCCAGTTCTCAGACCCATGAATTCTCTAACCTTCAAACCGCTGGGTGCATCTACTCTGCTCTGTATTGTTCAAATGCGACTGTCCTTTGAAATACTCGCTAGCAGGGCTTGCTCTATTGCACTGAGCAGACACCGGATTCACTGGGGGTTGTGTCTAGGCCATTCCCTAGTTCATAAAGCCTTCCTTCTATTGCACTTCCTCCTCTTTGCCTCTGGATTTCCTTTACACTCGGAGCTCTTCAAAGAGAGCAGGCTGCCTCACGCACGACAGGTCAAGGCTCCTTTCACGTTTTCCCACCTTTAGTAAGTAAACACGGCTTTGAAAAGGCCCCTTAGGATCCCTGTTGGTTTGGGCAGCCCCTTTTTGAGGGTATTAGGACAGGCAGGCTGGAAAAACAAAGAGCTATGCCGTACCGACAGGAGCGTCTTCACGGCAACCACCGACACGGAGAAGGCGAGGAGGCGGTCCCAAGGCCGGAGGATGACCTTCACGGGCTCCGAGAGGAGGCGGCTTCCACGCACCGTGAAGTAGCCAAAGGCCACCAGGTACCCAGCCCCGAAGATGTGAATCCGCACCGTTCCCGCCAGGAAAACCAGGCAAAGCACAAACCAGAAGTGAAACCGAAAAACGGCAACCTTTGCCATGTCCAGGTAGGACCTGGAAGAGGGAAGTAAAAAGCAAGGATGATGTCACTTGACAGACGGACCCAAAAATATCTCCCACAGGCCATCTTAGAACACAAAGAAACATAAGGCAGAGCAAGGAGGAAATACAGGGAGCAGAAGACCTCACAACAAGGCCTACTAGACGGACAGCTCCACGGAGGCAGGTTTTCTTTATTAAAGTCGGGTTTGCTGAGGTATTAATTCACCCACAATAAAATCCCTCCCTTTTAGGTGCAGTCTTCTACGGTTTTGAACTGTAACCACCACCACAAGCAAGATAAAGAATGCTTCGTCTCCCCCAAAGTTCCCTGCGCCCCTTTGCAGCCACTCCCCTCTCCCACCCGTGGAGCAGCCACTGACCTGACTTCTGTCCCTTTGGTTAGTTTGGCCTTTTCTAAAATGTCATATAAATGAAATCATAAAGTGTGTCACCTTTCATATATGGCGTCATCACTCAGCGTAGTGCTTTCGAGAGCCATCGGCAGTCCATGCCTTTTTCTTGCTGAGTAGTATTCCATTACATGGCTGCACCACATTTCATCCATTCACCGGTTTACAGAGATTTGGGTTGTTTCCAGTTTTTGGTGGTTGTGAATAAAGCTGCATGCACAGGTTTTTGTGTGAACCTAAGTTTCCATTTCACTTGGGAAAATTTCTAGGAGAATTGCTGGCTCATATGGCAAGTATACACTGAACTTTACAAGAAACTGCCGAACTGTTTTCCAATATGACTCTGCCATGTTGCATTCCCACCAGCAATGCATGAGCGCTCCTGTGCGCTGCGTGTTTCCCAGAACGAGCTCTTGGCAGGGTTTTGTTGCCGCTGTTTTAATTTTAGCACTCTAAGGGGCAGGTAGTTCATATGCCATTTTCATTTTTAATTTGCATTTCCCTAATGACTAAGTGATGAACATCTTTTGAAAAATGCTCGCTTATTTGCCATCCATATCTCGTTTTTGATTGTCTGTTCAAATCTTTTTCCTATTTTTAAAATTGTGTTGTTTTCTTCTTATTGAGCTGTAAAAGTTCTTTATATATTCTTTAATGTATGTGTTTTGTAAATGTTTTCTCCCAGTCTATCTTTTCTTTTCAGAAACTCAATAGTGTCTTTTACAGCCAGAGTACTTTTACTTTGAAGTCTGATGTTTCAATACTTTCCTTTCATGGCTCATGCTTTCCGTGTCTTACCTAAGAAATTTTTCTCCAACCCAAGATCACAAAGAGTTTCTTCGGTGTTTTTTTTTGTTGTTGTTGTTGTTGTTGTTTGTTTATTTTATTCAGTGTTTTTTAACAGAAGATTTAAGTTTTACATTTAGGTCAACAACCCATATCAGGTTGTATATGGTGTGAGGCATGGATCAAGGTTTGTGGGGTTTGGGAGCTTGAGTTGTGTGTATGTGTGTGTGTGTGTGTGTGTGTTTAGATGGACATTTAATTGTTCCAGCACCATTTGTTGAAAAAAGTATCATTCTGAATTATCCATTCCACTATTCTAGGTGTCTATCCTTTCACCAGTGCCACAAACATCATCTTGATGACTGTGTAGTGAATCTTGAAAGCAGTTAGTATGGGTCCTCCAACTTTGTTCTTTTTCAAAATGTTTTTGAATATTCTAGGTCCTTTGCTTTTCCACGTACATTTGTCAATTTCTACCAAAAAAAGTTTGCTGGGATAAGGGCAAGAGCCTCTGTCTTTTTTTTTCCTGCTGAATTTCGAGCACCTTGGACAAAACCTGGTACCTAGTAGATCTTCAAAAATATTTTTCAGTGCATGAAGTTGTAACTAGCATATGGCAGAGCCCAATCAACAGATGCTACGTGACTAGGAAGGGAGGTATTGGGGGAGTCACAGGAGATGGCACAACTACTTTGGAAAACTGTTTGGCAGTTTCTTAAAACACTAAATGTACCTTTATCCTATGGCCCAGCAATTCCCCTCCTAGGAAGAATGCAGGAGAAATGAAACATGTCCACAAAAACCCTATGCAAAAATATCCTGGCAGTTTTATTATTCATATTAGCTCTAAATGGAAACAATCCAGAAGTTCATCAGCTCATGAAATGGATGATCAAAATGTGGGATATTCGCACAATGGAAAACTACTATGGCGATAAAAAGGAATGACCTACTGATACTACATAATGGATGAATCTTAAAAACATTATGCTGAGTACAAGAAGCCAGACATTCTGAAAAATAACATAGTGTATGATTCCACTTAGATGAAATTTTAAAATAGGTAAAACTAACATACGATGACAGAAGTCGGACCAGGGCTTGCTTGGGGGAAGAAAAGACGGAGAAGAAGAATGAGAGAAATTTCTGGGACGAGGGAAATGTTCTGTGTCTTGAAACACAGCCATCAAAACTGGTTGAATTACAATTAAGAGATGAACATTTCATGGTATGTAAATTATAACTCAATTTAAAACTGTGTTCAAAATGTAAAAAAGAGGGGGAGGCCGATGTGGCTCAAATGGTTGGGCATCTGTCTCCCATGTGGAGGGACCTGGGTTCGATCCCCGGGATCTCCCTGTAAAAATAAAAATAAGTAAATAAATAAAATGTGAAAAAGAAAGTCACAGAAATGTCTTCTCCAAAAGAAGCCATTCTTGGGCCCACCGTGATGAAAGAGGACGAAGGCTGCCTCGCCCACAAGGCCCTGCAGGGCCGGATCTCAGTTCTTACCGGCAGAAAATAAAGTTGGGGACAGGGCTGAGCTGGGCCAGGTCTGCTGGCCTTAACTCTCTGCTGATCTCCAGGTTATCCCCTGCCCGCATTCTCACTGATGCTCTATTCTCATCTACAAACACTTGGCCCTGCAAGGAGGCCACGAGGAGAAGCAGGAAGTCGTCTGCAAAGACAAGGAAGGGGCCGCGGTTCTCAGCAATGGCCTCCCCGTCCCATCGTCCCTGATACCCAAACTTCAGCCTCCCGCGGTGCCTACCCCACGGGGTACACCAGGCAGGGGCCAGCTCCCTTGGACCAGTGAGGCTCAGGTTGCCTGGCTCGTCCTTTCACAGCCCTTGTCACCCTCACCTCAGTGGGGGGAACGTGGTACAAAGACACTGCTGGGAGTTTCCAGGAGTCACCAAGGAACTGGGCTTCATCCGCTTCCCTTTCCCCACTCAGAGTGTGAATCCAGAGCCACATGGAGCCTGATTGGAACGCTGGATCTAAGGTGACTGTTCTCTTCCCTATTCCAACTGTGTGAAAGCCTCAGCTGGGTGGAAGGTAAACCCTGACAAGGCAGGACGTGGCCTGACTTCTCATAGCCATGTCTCCAGGCTCTGGGCAGGCTTTGGACTCCACGGTGTGGAGTCACCAGCATTTGCTGAATGAATGAATAAAAAATGGATTTTGCATGCAAAAGAATTCAGGGAAAAGGCACGAACTGGCTGAAAAATTTGACCCCAGTTCATAGTGTCACTGTCTTGGATATAAATCAGCCAGTTTTCAAGAAAACGTATATTTTCTACAGATAACCTAGAAGGGCAAACTCCTAAAAGTACACAGAAAGAGCACTCATTTTTGGATGGGGAAGTGATAACATTCCAAATCCAAGTTTTAGAAGGCCCTTTTTTGAGGCAACATTTGGAAATCTCATTTGTAAATTGGTCATCCACTTTTTCTTTGGCATCTAACTAAATCTCTGCATTTTAAATCATCTATTGAGAGTCCTAATCCCCACTCCCAATCAGAAGAATGCTTATGAATTAAAATTCTCTCCAACACAGGCATTTTTTAATTAGATGGAGACCTTGGAACCTGGTAACTATATTTCTTCGCTGAGTACCGGCTGGGTGATTACAAGAAGATGAAATGGAGAAATAGCAGAAGGACTGGCAAAGAAGGAAGACTAAATGCCACTTGGCATGTCCTAAGTTCTCAACTGCCCGCCCAATCTGAAGTTCCAAAAGTGAAGAGGCTCAGACACCCTCAGTACTCACAGAATAACAAATTGGCATCCGGCTTCTTGGCAAAATCTGGGAGATAGAACCACTTGATGAGATTTGAATCTATTTCTGTGCTCGTGGTTCTCCATGGGTAATCTGTAAAGGAAGGAGCAGTTTTCTTTTTGTCTTCATTATTTCTCTAAAGATTATTGAGTCTATGTTCTATTAATGCTTCTTTCAAATTATATGGAACGACTAAGGTGTCGGATATGATTTCAGGGTCAAGAGAAGGACTTTTTTTTAACAAGTTGAGAGGATGCAGGGAACTGCCTCAAATATACCGACACCTGCTCATCCGGGAAGCGTAATCGTGCCTGCTTCCTGGTGTTTGGGGGCTCACAGAGGAACTGCCCTCACCCGATACAGGGGTCTGTCAGGTCTTATGAGCCAAAAGAGCAGGGTGCCGGGGCTGGGCAAGGCCGCAGGGAGGAGGGAAGCCGTATGGGAGGGTGCGAAAGGCTTCAGCATCAACGTGGGTAGAGAAGAGGGGAAGAGGAGAGGAGAGCAAGACTGCACACCAAGAGGAGGAGGCCAAAGAGAAGGAGGGGAAGACAGGAAGGCCAGAGAAAGAAAGAAAGGGGAGAGAGACACAGGGGGGAAAGAGGAAAGGACACAAGGAAGAGAGAAGGGAAAGAAGCAAAAGGAAGAGGCCTGGAAAGAGTAACGGGGGGAGGGGCGGACAGAGCGAGGGAAGGGTAAGAGGAGGCGTGAGACAGAGAAGAGGAAAAAGGAAAGTCGTGGAATGGATCGTCAAAGGCACAGTGGAAAAAGATGAAGAAGGCAGGTCTGTGCTCAGGGAAAGCCGTTAGCAAACAGGACAACTGTGTGAGCTGGGAAGACAGGACCTAAGATTAGAACAAAGGTTTGCTCAGGACGAGCTCTTTGAGACCACACGGTCACAGGCCAGGACGCCCCAGGTCAAAGCCTGGATACTGAGTCCTCCTTTCGGCGGTATCTCTGGAGCTGCTTAACCTTAGCCAAGTGCTAACAAAACGCACAGCACCATGCCGAGCTCACAGCTATTGCTCCGGCTTTCTGCAGCCTCAGCTTCCTCATCTGTAAAATGGGGGTGCTTGTTTCTGAATGGCTTAGCCTACAAGGAGAAGAAATGGGAAATGCTTGGGAAGCCAAGAGTATACACAAGTGGCAGGTGCATCCCTCTTCAAATCCGTGCTCTCTTCCTCGCTAGTTGCATCTCAGAGCAGAACTGGGCCAAGTTTCCTTCTCAAGTCAAGCCTGGGTTGGCTTGACGGGGATTCGACTCTGTGCCAGAAGTGCGTCTATAGTGGCTGATTATTCCCAAAACAAGGGTGACCCAGGTGCTGGACCAAATCATTCCCGAGGTCTTATCATTGCTTAATGCGGCAATGCCCCCATGTAGAGAAGCCTGGTTCCGTTGCCAAAGGACAACCCCCATGTCAACAGCAAAGCCAGCATTTGCCAGAACTCGGTGTTTCCCTTCAAGAGACAGGTAGGTGGGCAGTTTGTTCAGCTTACCTTTGCAGAAAGCAGGCGGGAGCCCGAGGCACAGGAAATACTGAAGGATCATAAGACTGACGAGAAAACCACAGTATCTGGGCCAGACCTCAGCAATTGCTTTTCTCCGCTGAAGACTCAGCAAATACATCAGCCAAATGACATGGATGACAGAGTAGAAATCCATGCGTTTCCCTATGGCATTGAGTGCAGCCACAAGGCAGAGCTGCAAGGCAAGGTGAAAGGCAGTAGACAAATAGCCATGAACTTCAACAAAGTAACCACCAAGGGCCCAGGATGGCGTCTTGGTCCCCGGTGGGAAGGCTGTCAGGATTTGGGAGGATGGGAGTTAGGTGTGTTTGCTTGTTTTTGTTTAATCCCCTTTACCAAGCTCTCAATAGACCAGAAATTCATTATGGCCATATGATGGATTAGCAAATTGGAAAAATAACAAAGTCCAATTTAGCATCTGTCAACCACAAGTCAGCAGCATGGCACTCTGTGGCGGGCGTGGCAGCTCGTGGGGCTCTCAGTGGATCTGAGATCTAAAAATAAAGGGAGGCACGGGCAGAGGCCGGATAAAAAGACCCCAGGCAGCGAAGGGAAAGACCCTGCTGGCCAAAGCTGGGACAGTCTGAGCATCCACAGGGCGGTGACTGCAAAAGAATGAAACCCTGAAAACTCAGTGGCCACCTTGGGAGGATGCTAAGGGACCAACCCAATATTTGAAAACTGTTAAATAAAGGGGAGAAAATGCAAGCATTTACCTTGCCTTTGTTTTTTGTTTTTTTTTTTTTTTAAAGAGTTTTTTTTTTCTGTAGGTTTTATTTTTATTTTTATTTTTTTTAAGATTTTATTTATTTATTCATTTATCCCCCCTTGCTGCTTGTGCTCGCTGGGTCAGCTAACCACGCCGTGCGGGCGGGCCTGCCCTCAGCAGGAGGCATATGGTAAACGGGAGCCCTACTGATTGAGCCACAGCCGCTTCCCTTTACCTTGCCTTTGTGTGTGTGTTGTGTGTGTGTGTGTGTGTGTGCAAAAGAACTTTATTTCTGAGACATTGAATACTTGGTAAAGGGAAGTTTCCCTTTATAGAAGTCTTTCAGTTAATAAATAAAGAAGAAATGGTAGAACCAGCACATCGTCATTTTAAATGACACTGAGGGGATGCAATCAGCAAACTCTAGACTAGGCACCATCCTACAGCACTTGATCAGATTCCTTCAACAAGTAAACTGCAGGGAGAGGGGAAGAATCTATAGATTAAGAGACTCCAAGGGAAGCGGATGTGGCTCAAGCGATTGAGCCTCCCACCTACCACATGGGAGGTCCTGGTTAGGTTCCGGTGCTTCCTAAAGAAGATGAGCAAACAGCGAGATGACACAACAGGATGGCAGGGCGAGCTGACACAAACAGGATGATGCAACAAGAGACACAAGGAGGAAAACATAATGAGAGATACAACAAAGCAGGGAGTGGAGGTGGCTCAAGCAATTAGGTGCTTCCCTCCCATATAGGAGGTTCTGGGCTCAGTTCCTATTATCTCCTAAAAGGAAGACGAGCACACAACGAACAGACACAGTGAGTGCAAACAATGAGGGTGGGAAGAAAGAAAGAAATAAAATAAATCTTGGGGGTCGGATGTGGCTCAACTGGTTGGGCGTCCGTCTCCCATATGGAGGGACCCGGGTTCAATCCCCGGGACCTCCCGGTAAAATAAATAAATAAATAAATCTTTAAAAGAGAGAGAGACTTCAGAGACACACCAACCAATTAATCAGCTGCAACATGGGGACCTCATTTGGGTTCCGAAATTTGAACACTTTTTTTTTTTTAAGTTATGAGCCAATTAGGAAAATCTGGACACAGATGGAATATTTGATATTGGAGAATTTTTTATATTTAGTTGTGATGATGTTATTGTCTTTATGTTTTTTGAAGAGTCTGTATCTTTTCAAGATCTATAAAGACATATTTATGGTCTCTGGCCTGTCCTTCAAAATAATCCATTGGCAGGAGAGAGGGTGGGGACGTTGATGAAATAAGACTAGCTAAGAGTTGATCGTTTTTGAAGCCGGATGAGGGATATATAGGGGTTTAGGATGTTATTCTCTCTACTTTTGTATTTGTTTGACATCCCATATTGGAGACAACAGTGGAAACGGGAAGTGGGGGGAAGTGTGGGGACATCACCTCAAGCCCAAACTTGTAAAATCCATAGTTGATGAAATACTGCAGAGTGCTCAGCAGCCCGGTGTCGAGATGTGCCCGCGTGACGGCGGCCACGATGCTGCCCACCGGGGGATCCGGGAGCCCGTTCTGCAGCCGGTGGAATCTCTGGTGCCGGCTCACGGTCACCTCCAAGATCACAAGGGCCAAGATGATGAGCTGGCTCTGCCACGCAAAGCAAACCTCGAGTCAACGCTATGCGGGACAGAAGCCTCATTCGGCCGGGGCCTTAGTCTCCCTCCTCAATTCTTCAACAAAATCGTAGTTTGGGTGCTCAAAACCATTTGCCATCCCAGCCCGCCTGCCCATGTCCAAGAGAAAGTGCTCGTTTCAGCAGCAGCTCTTGGGAAGAGGACGGACTGCCTCAAAGCCCTGGCTGTCAGAAGGGCTAACTAATGTCCTGAAAGCTTCCCAAACATTTCCTCTCATTCTTCCCATAAGAGCTGCGTTCCACAAATACCAAGGTATTGATTTTCCGATTGATCTAAGTGGAGAATGCTTTACGTGGTTATGACTCTTGACAAGCTGAGAATAAAAAGCCAATCATAATGAGTTCACTTACTTTGCTTGATTACATGCCTCCCTAACACGACCCGCAGCCCAGCGCACCCTTTCAAGGATGCAGGCCGTTTCTCAAACGCCAGCTCTTGATGCCGCCCATTGCGGCCGATGCTGAAATCCATCTTGCCGCATGATGCGTGCGTTTAAAAATCATCCTTAGTGTTTTTGGGGGTGGGGGTATGCTTAAGCATTCGGGCCGTGAGGCCTCCCCTGCACCGGGGGAGACTTGACTGATGGAGTGTGAATGACTCAGATTTGGGGATGGGGTTGATAGAGGGTGTCTGTGGATGAGCGATGGGGGGAGGGAGGCAGTGAAAGCCTAATTGTTGGTTATAAATATGCTGTGCCTGCGCTATTGATTATGTGACATGGCAATGCAAAGGATCACCTTATCAGATCATATTTAGGCATAAGCATGCTCTGTAAGCTTCAACTCGGGGCACTTGCAAGAGACTAACTAATCATCTGAGATGAAGAGCGAGTCTGTTCCGCGGCCCAGACGGCCGGTGTGCCACCCCTCTTCCTCTGCAGGCGCCCTTGGACTCGCCCCTGCCATTCACAGGCCTCACAGAGATGCTCTGTTCTCTAGGTGAAGACCTCCTGCCCATCTTCTCAGCAAATTGGGAGGTGGAGACTGAATAGGACTTCCGTTTGAGGGCGGGGACGGCTGGCTCGTCCTTCTCCATGAGCTTCTTGGTACAAGGTCTGAAGTTGTGCAGTAACCAGCTGAGCCGAGACTTCTTGAAATAAAATGTCTCACAGGAAAGCCCCAGCTCCCAGAACCCCAGGGAAATGGATCACAGAGCACAGCCCGTGGTGACGGGAGAGCAGAGAATTCCCCCCTGGAGCGCCACAAAACCCTCTTGTTAATCTTCTTGGGTGACTTGTTGGAAAATGGATTCTGGTCCTCCTGCCATCTTAGCCACATGTGCTGAGCACGGTTTATTTCTCGCCTCGACGTCCAGGGCTCAGCCCGAAGGGGTCACAGGCTGACGCCCCCACGGTCTGTGCGATTCTCATCACAAGTGCAAGCTGTGGTGCTGGAGTGTCGGCTGCACGACCGTGGATGATTGACCGAGCTCCATAGCCAGGTCCTCGTCGCAGCAGGCCCCTCCTCGCAGGGCTGGAGCAAGGCTTCAGGAGCAGGCGGGGGCCCGTGGGAGGGGGCCGGGAACGGGTCCTGGGCACAGGCTCCAGTTGCCGGGCCATCCTCAGCTCAGCCCCTCATGCCAGAGACCTCTGGCCGGTCACTTTTGCGCCTCCGTAGGCCAGTGGCTGCCAGGGCCTCCTTGGTTTTGCTCCCGAGGCCCAGGACGCGCAACTAAACCGAGTTAGGCATGGGCTGCCCCTACCTGTCTCCTGCCTGCCCGGGCTGGGCCTTCTCTTCTGCCTCACTCTCTCCAGGTGTGACCTGGGGAGGGCCATGTCCCACGCACCAAGTGGGAACGTGAGATGGGGTCTCATCCCAGCCCCGCTGCTCCTTCTCTGTGCGACCTTGGCCAAGCAATTGCACCGCTCTGCACCTCACTCTTCCCCTCTGCAAAGCAGGGCTAACAGCCCACCTTGAGCCACACGGCTGGATGGAGGAGCAAGGCTCAAAGGAGGCCGCTCCTGCACCTGCCGGCACGTAGGAGGGCTCCAGAAGGGGAGCAATTAATCTCCCCGTTTGCACAGGCAAGGCACTACGGGCCTTCGATTTCGGCTGAGTTGTTTAATTTTCACTTCCGCTAACAGCCTGCCTTTAATGTCACCTCTCTCCTTATTCATTTCTGGCTTCCCAAGCTGCCACAGAAACCTCTCTAGGCAAAACAGTAAAAGTGAATGATAAGTTCGAGCCAGGTTCATTCTCGGTAATATATAACTTGGCCGCTAAAGCAATTACTTAATGTAATGTTCCCCAGGAAGGGAAGGGAGTGTTGAGCTTATTGAGCGGGTGCCTAGCGGGTGCCAGGCCCCGAGACGGGTGCTTCATCTCGTTCAATCCTCCCTGGCGCACGGATCCCGGAGGTTTGCGTTTCTCAGACACCCCCATTTGTCTGCGCTCGCTAATCATGGGCCATCATTCCACCCCTACCTTCAGACAGGGCAGCACTTGGCTGTCACATTTCCTCAGTGCTCCGAGCCACTCTGCCGGGTCCACGGGCTGGAGGTAGAGGACTGAGTCTCGTGCGAGCCCGGCCAGGGGACGCGATCCGTTTCCCGGCTGCACCTTGAAGGGGAGGAAGGACCCGGGGTACATGGTGGTGCCTCAGCCCCACCTGCCAGCCAGGCCCACAGCCAGGCCTGAAGCTGTAGGGCTGCCCAGTCAGGCCCTCGTTCCCTGCTCAGCCTCAGTTTCCCCATCTGGGTCAGAAGGTTCCTCCAGCTCCACAATTCTTCTATGCTGGTCTTGTTTCCCTCCCCAGGCTGAAACCAGAGCCCCCAATGCAGGGTGCTCCCTCTGAGAAGCGTGGCTGTTTCTGCCCACTGCTACGGTCCTGGGGGCCCCCGGCACTCACCAGGCCTCAGACTACCCGAGGCGGGCTGGAGCTGCAGAGGAGAGGCCCACGGCTCCCGTTCCATTCCCAGAACCCTGCCCCTCGCCACGCTGGCGCCGCATGAGTCCCCCATGCACACACGTGCCGCATCCACGCCTGGCCTGAGCCAAGGGCTTCCCAAGTCCCCTGCTTCCCCATCCCACCCCCCACCTCCGACCCCGAGAGGTTGGGCCTTGGCTCCGTCCTCACCCTGTCCCCTTGCATGAACCACCAAGAGGCCATGGGCGGAGAGAGGCTGGCTGGGGGCCTGAGAACTCAGCTTCTCCCCACCCCCCGCCACCTAGCTCGATCCCAGGGCAGGGCCTCCCGTCTGCTGCTCCGGCTTCCGGGAGGGCGCCCCTCTTTAGCCAAGTCTGCTTGGCTGGGCCCTTACTGCACCAGTGACCCTGCTCGGAGGCCTCGCGGAGCCCTGTGCCCTGCCACACCCTGACACTCCACTCCCTCGCTCAGCCACAATCGCCGGGGTGTGGTTGCTTCCACATGTCTGTCTGTCCCTCTGGAACGTCAGCTCCAGGAGGACAGAATCTCGCCTGCCAGTCTCCCTGCATCCCTGCACTGGGCAGGCACTCCATAAACATTTGTTCGATGAGCAACAAGTGAACAATTCACTGTTTAATGAAAAGTGGAATCACAGACCTTCTTCCTGCCCCTTTCTACTGAGCCTCAGTTTCTCATCTTTAAAGTGGCAAGAACTGCACTAGATGTTTTTTTTTTTGAATCACATGTGTCTCAGTGTTTCATGCAGCAACACTTTTTTGAACAGACTCCATCGAGGCATGTGCAAGGGAGGTGGAGACAGCCCCTGCCTGCCTCAGGGAGCTGTGGGGGAGAAGTTTCCCCTGACACAACTCACCTCCGAGCAGTTTGAAGAGTAGGCGGAGGGCACGACACATTTGAGTTGATACATCATTTTGCAGATCACCATCACACACGCCCACACGGTGGAAAGGTGGGAGGCACAGGGGCGTAATTTAGGGTAGGGCAGGGAGGCCACCCAGGAGATGTAAAACAGGGAATTCATCAAGGAGACCTGAAAGGAAAGTGGATTTGTGGATTGCAAAGCTCAGCTGACTGTGATGGGAGCATTTCAAATTCGGAGAATGGGAATTGAGAATGCACGCACTGGACCTTCGCTAAGAGGCCAGCACGGTGCTAAAAGAGAGCAAAGTTCTCAAATCTGATGCTAAGTCTCCAAAACGAGATAGCACCTGGCACCCCCAAACAGCCACTGACCTCCTGCAGCGTGAGCCAAACAACAGCAGTGGACACAATTTTAATGATGTGTATCTCCAGAATGCGCCACAGAAACGCTTGAGTTCCATTAACCATTTCTAGAAGCTTCAGCAAACCAGCGGTCAGCCTGTAGATGGCCAAATCCCAATTGCTCGTTTCCTCCTCTGAGGAGAAGAGAAAGTTTTCAACTGGCACCTAGCAATCCCGCAGGGTCTAGTTTCTTGTTTGAAACAACATGAAAATAAAAAAATATATAAAAAACCTGAATTTTGGAAGTCAGGACAAAACAGAAAACTAGGAAATGGTTGATTTTTTTTTTTTTAAGAGCACTGTTTTCCAACAGTACTAAGTGCCTAGAACAAGTGCCCCCCACCCCACCCTGACTCCCACCACCATCTGCATCGCCCTCTGGCAAAACATAGTTCTCGTCACATCCCGAAACCCAGTGGCCAGCAGTCTGTTTCAGTAAAGGACTAGAGAGCCAATATTTTAGCCTTTGCAGGCCATGTGGGCTCTACCACTGGAACACAAAACAATATTTAAATGGATGAAACAGGTGCACTGGATTTGGCCCTGGGGCCGCAGTTTGCCAACCCTTGCTCTAGATTGGAGCTCCTTGAAGGGAGAGACACAAAGGATTTCTCTTCATCTCCATTCTTAGCAGAGTCATGGCACTTAAAACACACTCTAAATGCTCAACCGTGGAGGCACAAGTGAATCCAAAGCAATCCAACTGCCCAAGGGAAGTTTAACCACCACCCATGAAAAGTCTTTCTACATTTGCTGTTGTTAATCATAGAGAAAGAAGATAGTTTGGGCAAATGAAAGAGATGATGCCATAGTAAGGACTCAGAAGATGCCAGGTCACCTATAAGCCGAATGGAAGGCTCGCAAATCACTTGTAAGCATGAGCAGTGGGTTCCCCAAGGAAGCAAGACTGACTCCAGAAATCTCTGTCACTCATAATTGGCAAACTCTATTTTAGTTGAAAGTACATTGGCAACTGTCAACCAAGCCACTGTCAGAAGTGTGGTGGGACTCTGAATTCACAGGTCCAACTGACGTGAACTGGCTCCCCATCTGGTGTGGGAATAAAAGCATGGCTGCTCGGGTGAGAACAGCCAGGGAGCTGGGGAATGAGGCAGCCTGGCCACTCTACAACCTTCTTTGCATGTATCTTGAAATAAAAAGTGAGGAGAGCATGCTAAGGTTGTGTTGGATCAGCTCAACAAAGTCAGTTTGTCTTTGTTTTTATTTTTTTTTAATGAGTCAACTGTTTGCCTAAACCCCTATGATTTTTGGTAATGCTAGAGAACAACCCTAGGCAACGACACTGACACCCATATAGGACTTCTTGGGGAAAGCGGCATCTCTGACCTGCTGGCGCCTTCCACCCCAGCTTCCCATCCTCCTGCTTCCAGGGCTCATCCGCAACATTGCTTGCTGTGTCCACAAAGTCCTGAGTTGCCTCCTCTTCCTGGATGGGTCCTAGACTAAAATCCAAAGGCAGAGTACTCTTAGGAATTTGAACCTAGGGAGTTGAGGATCAATTTGCTGGCCTGTTTTTAATCAAAGTCCGTATGGGGAATGGATCCAAGGCATTAGTAATAGATAGAGGCAGGCAGAGCCAGTGACTGCGTCATTAAAAACAAAAACAGTTTGACCCGGTTCGTGTGCAGTGTTGGGAATTATGCTTAAGCTTTCTCACATTCTCAGGGCACAATGGACTCCAGAAATCAAACTGGAAAAATACATTTTTCTTCACTATTTAGCTCTTACCTCTTCCGAAGCTTCCAAATTGTAACCTTAAGCCTGAGAAAGAGAGAAAGAACCTCCTCTGTTGATAAAGTATTCATTTTCCATTAGATTTATTTAAATAGCAAACTCCTTAATAGATGTTTAAATGTTTTATTCATTTATTATATTGACTAGACAATGCGTGCACATAGTGAGAAAATAATTCAAAAGGAACAAAAGGGTGTTCGGTGAAAAGTGACTCTCTTATCCACCTCCCAGCTCTGTCTCCCTCCCCCAAGGCAAGCACCAGGGCAGGTTTCTTCCATGTTCATCCAAAGACATGCTCTGTGTGTATATGCATCTATATCTATAGCTATCTTTTCCCTTAAACAAACGGCAGCCCATTCTGTCCACAGGGCTCTGCCTCTTTATTTTTTCACTTGGCCATATAGCTTGATGCTTATTCCTACTAGTATATATACAGCTGTCTCATCCTTTTTAATGGCGGCATAGCATTATGCTGCGGAGACACGCCATCATTTCTTGACCCATTCCCCTCGTGACGGCCATTCATTCTTGCTGCAGCTTGGAAAAGAATGAGATTAGCACTCCTGAATACGCAGGAACATGGTGACTGAGCAGGTGAGGCCAAGCTGGTGCACGGAACGCAGGCTAAGGCACTTGGAGGCAAACCCTCCTTGGGCACCCTAAAAGAAAGGCACCCTAAAAGAAAGGGGAAATGCCCCACATCTGACAGAAGAGGTGTGGCGTTTTCCACCCTCGTGTTGCTGGGGGGTACGGTCCACAGAGCATTTACGATGGAAATATAGGTGGAGCTGGCGTTCACGTAATGCCACAAATGGCAGCCTGTCCCCCGTAAAAACAAGGCGTCTGCTTCCGAAAACCGTCACTCGTTCCCTCCATCCAAGTTGAACCACGGGGGCCCAGTGGCTCCCAAGTTCTCTCCTTACTCTACAGCAGGGACCTATTTCGTATTAGACACTTCTGTGCTCGTCAGAGTGGCTTCCCAACAGCCAAGAGACCCACGAGCTCATCCCCACCCTTCTTCTTTCTCTTAAGAGCATTTGAAAAATAAATAAATAAATAAGTAAACAAAAAATTTAATAGAAAAGAACACTCGCATCCCCCCTTGGTTACAAACACAGCTGGGTAAAATCCAAACGCAAACCCACACGATGTTGACCAAAAGAAAAGAGAATATTTTATAGCCCCCAGGGGAAAAAAGAATCAAACTGTGGTATTTTGTGTACTTTTTCATGCCAAGCGCTTACAGTGTTGCACAGTTTGATCAGAAAAACAGATTTGGGCATTAAGGAGACTGCCGCCTCCTGCTTAATTTTTCTTAGTAAGAAAATGAATTGCTCTGGCAAAATCCCACCTTTTAAAATAAGGATTCTGCGAAATACTCTAACGTATTAGTGACTCAGTCTGAAAATTAAAAAACCTTTAATAGCCAAGTTTCACAGCCAGCTCCTTAATTTAAAGTACAGAATGGTAAAAGCTAAAATCAAACAAATCCTCAGGCATAGAGGACATCCGATAAATGAGTGCTCTGTATTTGGGCAGGTCTCCGAGACAATCATTAAACGGACTCCCAGCAAAAACAAAGTGCCAGCTCAACAGAGCATGCACATGTTTCTGGAAAGGGAGGCACCTGGTAGGAAACAAAAGTCCCTGTCCTGTCCACTAACCCTGCAGAGACACACACGGCTCTAACTTTCCCCACCAACTTCCAAAGAACACCAACAAATGGATGACTCAGCAAATGGAAAGTAAATCTAATTCCAATCTCCTGAGCTGAGCCCATCTCTGAGTCTATTAGCAGAATCTCCAAATGCTACCCCAGGGACGACAGTACCTGTCAGCTGTGCTTTTCTGTTTAATGGGAATATTATGCAGGCTGGTGGTCTTCAGAAAGTCTTCATTAAAGTAATGAAGTTGAAGGATGCACGCCAGCAAAAAGGCGGTAGGCAGCAGAACCTTAGCAAACAACTCCATCGTATCAAACTGCTCCAGGCCCATATCACGTAACCTGCAGCAGGGAAAGGAGAGCGAGCTTTTAAGGTTGAGAAACAGACCCCTACCTGGAGCCTGCCTGTCAAAGATACCTGCCTTAAGGGGCCCCACAACCCTTTCTCTTGATAACCAAATGGTCTCTGAGCTCCTGCCTCTGGATTGTAAGAGACGCTGGTGTGGGGTCCATAGGCAAATCCCATGGGCTCAGACAGAGCCCCTTTTGACCCAGAGCTCTCATCTGGCCTGAGAAAGCCCAGAACCAGGTTCCCCCCTTTGGGAGTCACTGCCTAAGACATATGTTTTCAGTATAAACTCCAGACCTGCAGCTCTAGTGGGGGGGTGGGTGGGTGGGGCAGGGCAGGAGGATAGGAGTACAAAGGCAGGACCAGACATGAGAACACCGTGGGGTTTAAGGTCCATGGGCGCTGGGGACCCCAACGGAGCAGGAGTGATCTTGTAACAAAGTCTTGATGGGCCCCTGTGACGTACTTCCCTTTCCTTGGACTTTGCAGCTCTGACCTTGAAACCAGTGGTAGCTGGAAGAGGCATCTCCGTGGACCTTGACAAGTGGGCAGCTTGGCAGAGGCACCCAGAAATAGGACAAAACTGCCTAGAAGAGGTCATTCCAGCAACCACCACCCCCCGGCCTAAGAAAACAGGCCTTCCTGGGTCCCCAGGTTGTACAGGGCAGACATACGTGCCGCCTTTGGAAAACCCAGGTCCCAGTGAGTGGCTGCTTTAGTTCCTCTACAAGCTTCCCCCCAGGAAGCATGGCCCTGTTTAGTATAAGACTATCCTTCCTCCTGACCCCAGAAGCCCATGAATTCTCACAGAAAAGTCAACTAGAGCGGCTAACACCCACAAAGCTTCAGAAGCCAAATTCTTACCCCTCCTCAGACAGTCCCAGAGTTTGGTTGAAAAATCCAGACATGGTATGAAGCTGGCAAGTGTAGAAGGCCATGAGGACCACCACTGAGTAGGAGACCATGGCCACCCAAAAGCACCTCAGGGTCCTTCTCCAGGAGGGATAGTGTATCTGCAATTCAGACACGGCCCCTGCTGACACGTGCTTAGCTTAGCATAGAAATGGGATGCTGAAGCTGGCGCGACTCACAGTCACCAACTGTGAGTTCAGAGGTAAGAACGCCCGGGTGCAAAATCGTATTTTCTCATAGAAATCTTTGCTGGCGAGAGCTCCGAGCTTGTGCTCAGCACCACAGTCTAAGCAAGTTTTTATGAGACACTGGAATGAGTTGGGGGTCCTTGCCTTGAGCTAAGTTGCCTGCAAAAAGCTGTACTTGGGGAAGTATTGCACCTTGGAAGCCAGGAAAGGGCTGGGCGGTGCACAAGGTCTGTGCATTGGGCCGTCTGGGGGACACTGGAAATCCATCTGGCTCTCTGCTCCCACACACCCCATCTGCTCTAGCCCAGTGGGGGAACTGCTGGGTTATCTGGAGAGAAGCGTAGAAGCCTCTAGTTGCTCATCAGGGCCCGGTGACCTTGTTGCTAAACGCTTACGGCTCCTCCTGAGGGAGGCCTCACCGGAAGCAGGAACCGGGGGGCCCAGGGCAGACGGGGCACCGGCCCTGCCAGTCGGCCACGGCGGCCTGCTCCTGTCTGTTCCCAAGCGCGTCCGCTGGGGCCGGCAGCGGGAAGGCAGGAGGTAGGCAGGGCAGAGGGCCCAACGTCGCAGGGAATTAAATCAAGACCTGGGGCTCGCCTCCCCAGTCCTGGGGGGTCACAGCCCCTCGCTCATTCCCACCCTTTCTCGTGCGGCCCGTGACTTCTGCTTGACTTGGGGTCGGATGCTCGGCGGAACAACCAAGTGTGCGCAACGTGCAAGGGGCCAGGGTACCCTCCCGACAGGGACACCTGGCCTCTAGGCCTTCCCGGGCCATGCCAGGGGCGGAGCCAGAAGCTCACCTGCAGGGGTGGGGCCAGAGAGCTGGAGGGGCGGGGCAGAGGGGCGGGCCGAAGAGCAGGAGGTGTACCTGGTACAAGGCCACCCAGGTCAGGAAGAGAAAGCTGTAGATGATCTTGTACATCACCACCTTGCCGTGGAAGCTGACGGCAAAAAACATGGCCCCACAGGCGTAGACCCAGTACTTGGCCAGGAGACCCTTGAGGAAGGTGCCCAGCATGTCCACCAGGATACCAGGGGGCCTCGCCGGCCCTGTGGGGGGAGGGCAGTCAGGGCGGCTCTCTGCCCGCAGATGAGTCTTGGTGCTCCCCCTAACTCCTCTCTAGCACCTAAAGGGCTGAGGCTGTGCGTCTTGAGCGGGAGCCCATGGCAACCACAGGCGTGGGAGACCAGGAGGAGCCTGGTTAGCGGTTCCAGGACCGTCCCTTCACGGCCGCCTCCTGGCCACACCCAATGGCTGGAAGTCCCTGGAGGGACATTGGATTTAGGAGGAAAAACTATAAGTGAGCAGGTGAACCAAAGCCAAGGGGTCCCAGAAGTCCTCCTCCAACCAACCCCCAGCACGTCCCCACCGCCTGGGGCGATAGGCTTCCTCCTTCCGGGCAGACCCTGCCCATGGCCAGAGAATTCCAGACACAAAGGCCAAATGGGCCGCTGCTCCGGCCCTGGCTGCCTCACTGGGCGAGGCGCTGTCTGGGGCCCTGCCTGGGCTTCCAGTGCTTTGAGAGCTACCAGGGGCCTCAGCTGAAGGCAGACCAGGGCCCTGGGCACAGGGGCACTTCCTGAACCTTGTGCAGAAATTCTGGGGTTCCCAGGACAAAGGGTGAACTTGACACTAAACCCATAAGCGGCCAGCGAAGCTACCGGGACCGGAGGCAGGTGGAGCACGGTCCTGGGTGGGGGCCTCGCCAGCTTCTCCTCTCCACGCCTCTTCCTTCGCCTCTGCCAGCATCTGCCTCTCCGTGACCTGCTGCCGCAGCAGCAGCCAAAGTAAAAATGCATAAAAACTCTGCAGTGGAAAGCAAACGATGACTTTATTGCTTATCCGCAGCCTCGGTAGGATATAAATCACGAGTTTCCATCTTGGCACTGCGGCTGGAAGTGGCGCACCGGCTTCTGTTTCCTTTAGAGGACCCCAGTGTCTAGGGCATGAGCCGCAGCTGTTCCATGGGTAGGGTGTCCTGGTGGTCTCCTCCTCTCCCCCCTCCCAGACGGAGTGTGGAGGGACCCACGCAGCCCATCCCCCACCCCTCCATCTTGTAGAAGAGGATGCAGCCCAGAGCGAAGGCTTGCTCCAGCAGGGCCACCTGGTGCTGGGGCTCCCCGGGGCCCCGACACCCCTCCCCTGCTCCACCCTCGCTGTCCCAGCCCAGACTGGGTGTCTTTGCTGAAATGGACAACCGCTCCCCGCCTGGCTTGCTTGGCCCCCGGCCCCTCCCTTCCAGCACCCCCTCTGCCAGAGCCCACCCCATCTCAGGGCACAGGAGGGAGCGGGGCCCTACCTTGGCACCCAGGTGGAGACAAGGCTGGGCATAGGGCTGGAGGTCCAGGTCGGCCAGGAGCCAGCCGGGGGCACCGGGAAACAGCTCTTCCTGGGACACGTGGAGCCCCACGCCGAAGGAGAGGAGGACCAGGAGGTTGGCGTAGAGGACCAGGCAGGGCGCACTGCGCAGGGCCAGGCCGCGGCGGTCCCGGGCCGTCCAGATGACACAGGCCCAGAGCAGCAGCACGGAGCTCAGCCAGCTGGCGTGGGTGACACTCCACGCCTGCGGAACAGGGCGGCGCCGAGTTCTCCTCTCCCCTCACGGGGTGGGCCTCGGGGACCAGGGGTTCCAAGGCCTTCTGGGCCTGTATTTCCAACTGGGCCTCCTGATCAACTTCCCCCAGCCACCACCCCCGCCAGGAGCCCTGGCCCCGAAATTAGGGCAGCCGGGCAGGGCTTGCTCGACACCGCACACGCCCGTGTGGCCACTCCCACCCACTTTGGGGGCACGGTCTTGAGTGGACTGCATTTTGTCCCCACTGTCACCCCAGGCTCCATCGTGTGCAGAGTCGCTGGCAGGGCTCTGGCTTCGTGGCCCTTGGGTCCCAGCCCCTCTCCCCAGTCTCAAAGGCCAGCGTAGGGAGTCACGGCCCAGCACAGGACAGCTCAAGCACCAAGACCCACCCACCTGCAGAGTCACCCAACCGGCAGCCCTCTCCCTAGGAGAGGCATTTTTTCCCTGATGGAGATGAAAGCCACCTCAGCCCCCGAGACAAGCAGAAGACACAGCTTGCTGTAAAGGCCTCTTGGAAGATGGTATGCAGCTGCCAGCCTGCCCCCCCACCCCCTCCTCCCCTCTGCCCCCTGCCAGGCCCTCCCCGACCAATGGATGAAAAAGCAGGGGGAGCTGCGGAATCTTTTCCTCCTAATGCCGCAGGCCTTCCGCTCCTCTGAGAAGCTATTCCAACTGCTGGGACCAAAACTGCACTTGCTTCTTATACATGAGCCCCGGGGGCTCCCCAAGGCCACAGGACTAAGGTCCAGGTGGGTTCTGTCCCCAAGCCCACTCCTCAAAGCAGCTGGTGTCCACTTTGAAGGGGAGAAGAAGTTGAGGGTTGGAGGGGGTACAAATACAGACTCGCTTGTTTTTTCGTTATTGTTGTTCTCAGCCTCAGTAAGCAAAGCTGAGCAAGGCTTTTCCCCAGAACCTCCTTCTTCCCCCCTTAAAAGATGAACCCCAAGTTCAGCCAGAGTTGGGCACATAATGGAAAGGGCCTCTGCCCTCCGCTGCAGCCAGTCTCAAGACTGCCCAGGCCACCCAGGGCTCAGTTTCTGCCTGAGGGGCAGCGAGGGACGAATGTGACCATGCAGGTTTCTCTCAACGCTGACACTGACCTCTGAGGTTCCGAGACACCCCAGCCTTCCCAGTCTGCCTCCCTTAGGACCCCTTCATGCATCCTGCCTCCATTAATGGCTGCAAAGACCTCCAGAAGACTTTCCATTTCCAGACACCCGGCCTCTCCTGGGGAATCCCGTCCCCATGATCCGGCCTCCGAGGAGGGCGGCCTCCTGCACCGCACCTGCCCGGGAAGGAGGCTTACCATCATGGCAATCAGAGCTGCGATGTAGCTGTGCTGCATGGCAAGGTGGCCCAAGGCTGAGACACTGCTGGGCGCCGAGCCGTTGACCCCCGAGTCCACGGGGCTGCTGGCCTGTTCTGCAAGCCAAGCACACGGATTGTAGGCCCAGCACACAGCTCCCCAGAGAAGAGCCTGGCCAGGCAACTGCGGCAGAGGAAGAGATATCTTGGTGCCTCCAGAAGGCTCTGTCCTTCGGCACTCCGAGGAGCCAGCTTCACAAACGCAGCTCCAGCCCGCCTGCCCTGGCCAGAAAAGAGAAGCCTCGGCAGGACTTGGCCCTGCCGCCACCCACCCTCACCCTCGGAACAATACTTGCATCCCTGAGTCTCGCCCGAGTGTCTGGTTTGGGCCCCGTGGCGCCTTTGCCCACCTCTCGAGCCCCCGTGGCGGCTGCGAGGGGCTTGTGCCTAGAGCCGTGCACAGGGGCTGGCAATCGGTAGGTTCTCAGTAGATGTTTCCTGAATAAACAAGTGAGACAGAAGTCCCAGCTGCAGAGCAGATTGCAAGTTTAGAAATTCTCTGTAAGCAATCCACTGGATCCAATCACTTTGGAAGCCATTATTAGGTGCCTTCTGTATGCCCAGCGTTGGGCATGGCAGGACCGTGAGAGAGATGGAGCGTGAGCTCTGACCTCTGAGAACTTCCAGTGTGGGTGGAGAGAGATAATATAAAGAAATTGCTGCAGAACCAAACAAGGCAGCGTGTGATAGCGTGTCTCTGCCATACAGAATCTCCTCTCATTCCCAGCACGGGGTGGGGATTGGGATGTGGGAGAGGGGGGCTGCCATCACTCCTTCGGGCCATCCCCCTTGCAAAGCAAAGTTTGCCAGCAATTCTCAGCTAGGGTCGGTTTCCCCCTGAAAGGACCTCTGGCGATGCCTGGAGACATTTTTGGCTGTCACGACTGGGCGGGGTATTGCTGGCATCTAGGGGTAGAGGCCAGGGGTCTCTCCAGCATGACAGTTCCGAGCTCTGGTTTAAGTCAGCCGGACGTGATTTCGTGTGGGCAAGTTACTTAACTGCTGCCATCCTCCATGTCCTCACCTGGAATATGAGGCCAAGGATAGTACGATTTACAAGGTCCCTTTCCTTCCGGGAGGACGGAATGAGAGGTGCCCGGCTCTGAAGACTTGAGTACGGGGCCTGGCTCTTACAGGTATTGTTTTTACCATTATTATGAACCTGAAAGTTGCCATTCTAGGACAGAAACCTATGAGCTTCGTCCCCCAACGCCAAATATTCTGTCCGGGGAACAAAGTGTGAGGTGGGACGTGGCTGCTCTCAGGAGCCACCTTGGTGCTCCCCGGTACTTTGACCCACTCCGTGCTGACTCCTTTGACCTTGGTGACTGGTTTCATCTCCTGAGGGCTGTGCTCCCCACTCCTCACGGACCGAGAGAGCCAGCATGTGTCTGACCTGGTCCTTCTGGAAGATGCTGGTCCATTCCCTCCCACTTCTGTTGTTATCTTGGGGAGTCGGGGTTTTTTGCTACAAATCCAGGAGTTGGGCCATTTGGGGGTTGGGAAACCCTCACGGGGGGTGGGGCTCTTACCTGAAAATGTCTCTCTCTTTTCTGGCACAAGAAAGGTGGGCGAGTCGGTGCCTGAGCACTGCGGCTGGTGCTCCTTGCAGTGCAGAAGGGGCAGGTCCCGCCGGCTCCCACTGGGGAAGGGCGTCCCCTGGCAAAGAAAGGGGGGCTGCTCAGCAGGACTCGCGGCATCCCAGGCCACCTGTGGGGAGGAAGGCAGAAGCCAGCGGGGAGTGTTGGTTTTGGTTAATTCCCCTGGAGACGATTTGTATAAAAGTCACATGAAACTCAGGGACGCGGGGGTCTTGCTTTGGTCAGAGCTGTGATGTGGAAAAAGCTGCTTCACATCTGGAGTCCTGGCTACATGTCTCCTCCTTTTGCCTTCCTGCACCTGAACGTGATCTTACCAGAGAGGGCGCAGGGACTCCTTTGTTGCCTGCCTGCCTCCGGCCAGGTCCCCTGTCTCACCGGTTCTTCACTGTGGTTCCAGAAGAAGCATCGAGGTGGTTTCCATCCTGCCATCCCTTCCCCACCACCACCAGGCCCCGCCCTCAGCAGCAGCCGGTGCTCCACCACCCAGACGGCAGGGTTTGGAATCCCTGCCCACCCCAAGGTCTCGTGTGCGCGCCCCCTGCAAGACCAGGTCTGAACATGCACACCCCGTCCCGCTCTGCAGAGTCTGGTAGCAGAGAGGTAAGCATTCCACGGCGGCTGTGATCACAGCCGTGATGAGAAGGACTCGGCGCTGGCTGAGCCTGAAAGGGGGAGCCGGCCTGGGCAGCTTCCAGTGGGGAGAGGGGCCTGAGCTGACGGAAGGAAATGGGGGTTGATGGAATCAAGAGAGGAGGGAAAGAAAGAGCCTGAACATAGGCCCGCCGTGAGGTTGATGCCCTGGGAGGAAAGGTTTGAGGGAGGAGGTCAGAGGGACTGGAGTCCAGAAACCAAGGAGCAGCGAGATCTGATGGATGACGGGAGAGGTTGGTTGGGGTCTTGAGGGCCGTGTTGAGCGTTTTGGTCTTTTTTTGAAGAGCAGTGGGGAGCCAATGAAGGCTTAAGGCAGAAGAGGGACACAGTTAGATTTACTGAAAAGAATGTCTCTAGCTGCTCTGGAGAGAAAAGACTGAAGTGAACAAGGGTACCTGGACAGACAGTGGGGGGCAATACAGAGGTCCCGGGAGATGTGGGATAGCCAGTGCTAGGGTGACAGCCTGGAGCAAAGAGGGAAGAAGGCGACTCCAGAGATACTGAGGACAACAAAAAAGCATCCTTATGGCAAACTGGATATGGACTGAGAGGAAAGGAGAGAACTTGCTTGCAAAATTCAGGTGGATGGAGAGACCATTCATGAAGGCAGAGACCATTCTGCCAGGTGAGATGTGAGGGGCCCCTGGACATCCAGGTTCACTCCCCCAGGTCTCCTCATGCTCCTTCCAAGCTGAAAGCCATTTATGTCACACCAAGTATATACTTTCCCCAGGCTATTTCCCCAGCCAGGGAAGCACCTTCCACCACCACCTCCACCTACAGAGTCTCAACCCATTCTTCAAGCCAAGCGGGAATGCCTCTTCCTCCAAGAAGCCTGCCAGATAAACCAGCTTTTTCCTATACCCGCTAATTGAAGCAGCAAAGGGGGACCCAGAGACACCCAGGGACCATCTTCCGAGACCAAGCGTGTCCAGCTCTGCCTCTCACTGCACTGCCCTCTGCTCATTGCCGCACAGGTCTTAGCGCTGTGCCTGGATGGGACATTCTGGAGGGCGCGAACCCTGCCTTTAGCCCGTGTAGCCTCCACAGTCTCTGCCCACGGGCTGCACCGAGCCGTCACTCAACGCCAGGGTTGGATGACAGCCTCCCCTTCGGGCCCCGGCGGTGCACAGCCACACAGCCGACTCAGTGTATGCATTCCAAACAGGCTGCGGGGGTGCAAGCCGAAACACCGTTCCATCTTGCGCTCAGAGCCGAGGTCGGGCAAATGGAACTGTGCAGAAAATGCTCTTTAAAATGCATTACGTGCAGGAGTTTAGAGAGACGCCTGCTGCTCAGTGAATTTCAAAAAGGAGCAAGCCAGTGATGAACGACCTGGGCTGTTACAGGCTAAGGAACAAGGGGCTCTGTCTGACTGCTGGTAAATAAAGTGTGGCCATATATCACCTCCGGGGCTCTGCCGGAGGGAGGCTCCCAAACCAGTTGGACAGGAAAGCAGAGTGCACAGCTCACCCGAGTATCACACAATAAGGCTCTTATTTGGATGAAATGTGAAAAGCATCACAGCTGGGGGGGATGTCCATCATGGGGGGTAGGGGCCCCGGTCCACGTCCTCTTTGGACACACTTGAAAGGGAGGGTGGCGTCTACGCAGGAAGAAAACGTCTGGGAGGCGGGCTCAAGTCATGGACAAACAGGTGTATTTTTTTTTTTCAACTAATCCAGCAGATTCTATTTTTGAACTTTTCCATCTTGGGCGGCACTAGAAGACAGGTTTAAGGCAGTTTTATCCTCTCCAGGCCTACTTGGGGAAGAAATTAGTCGAGTTCATCTACGGTATATTAATTACATCCTTCTGTTTCCTCTCCTCCTAGAGCTATCTGCACAATTGAAAACTGAATGAGCTATTAACAAGTGGTTACTCAATTCGCCCTGTGTCCAGAGCACCATGATAGGGCACGGTGGGGAGAGATTAAAGAATTGAAGAAGCTAGTCTGGCGTGCCAGGGGTCTGCCCGCGATTGCAGGGTGGCTCAGAAGCTATCACAGAGCCACGCATTGATAGGTCCCTGGTATTAACGATAGACTGAGCAGATGAACTCTGGCAGGCGGTTGTGTCGAGGAGTGGTGGACTGGGAGCGTCGGCAGCTTGCTCTCGCTTAGGGAATAGAGTTGGCTGTTTACCGATTCCCTTTTTCATGTATTACAAGTTCATCCCAGTGTTCCTTTGGCCCTGGACACTGGGGTTGCCATGGGGCTATGCGCAGACACAGATTCAACACAGAGCATGGGCTTCATGGCCAAGGTGAGCTGGTGATAATCACCTGGAGCCGGTGCTTTGGGCAATTCTTCACACAGACTGTTTTTTCCAAGATGGACAGCCTCTCACCGGCACTCGGAGACGCTGAGTTTGTGACCTTGGGCAAGTTGGTTGCTTCTTGGCACCCAAAACCCTCATCTGCAGAGTGAGTGACGCCCACTGGCCAGTCCTTTGGGTGAGTTTGTGAGCTGGCCCCATGCCTGCCACTTTGATATTCCAATAAATGTTGGCTAAGCAAGACAATGAATGGTGCATGGGTGTCAACCTTTGCCCTGCCAAGAGGCTGGCTCCTGGCTCAGTGCCCCAGGCCAAGCCTCATTCATTTAGCAAACATTGTTTGAGTGCTGGCTGGAAGCAGGAGCAGGCTGGCCATGTGCAGATCTCTGGGTATGCTGCCTGCTGCTGCCATCTGGCCTGGCCAAGCTTGGAATTTTCTTGGTAGTTTGTTTTAGCTCAACTTTGGGACACGTTTTTACAGTAGGCCCCTTGGACTTTGAACCTTCTGCCTGCAGGAGACAACAGATGATGCTGCCAAGAGTAGAAGCTCTGATGTCACACTACCTGGGTCCAAATTCCCCCACACACACCTAGTACTGCTGTAACTTGAGCAGGTGACTTCCCCTCCTGTCTCAGTTTCCTAATCTATAAAATGAAGACGAAGATAATGTAAAGCCTTTAAGATCAGAGCTGACACATAGAAAATTCTTGATAAACATACTCCATATTGCTATTACTATTATGTTATTTTTAAAAGAAAGTGAGTGGGTTGCCGTGCCACATGGACATGACTGCCTGCGTGTGGCGTTCTTACTTGGTCTTCCTCGCTGCCCGAGGCCCACGGCACAGAGCACAGATCCAGATCTTCACCCTTGCTTGGCAACCTCCCAGGGGGCTCCTTCATCACTTCCCATTTCTGGAGGAAAACACAGATTTCAAATCCTCAGCCCTCCACTGAGATCCCCTTGTGAGACTGTTCGACATTGAAGAAGCCTTCCGGCAGGAACTAATTTATAAGGATCACAGCATGGGATGTTTTAAGTGGAGGCCGCCTGCCCCTTAGAATTCAGGTCCCTGGACCATTGAGTAGGAATTCCTTCCACCAAATCACTTCTCTGCTCGGCCCTTCCGAGAGGGGCTGCTTGCCACCATAGGAGCAAGCCGTGAGCCACGCATGGCTATTTTAAGCATCCAAAACAGTATTATTTCATCATGTAATCAATATTAAAAAAATCACTGTGATACTTCACATTCTTTTTTCCCATGGCAAGTCTTCAAACTCTGGCTTACGTCTGTACCTATGGCATGTCTCAATTTGGACGCTAAATTTTCATGGCAAATACTTGATCTATATGTAGATTTCATAAAATATAAAGCAGTCCCCAGGGCTTCTGCCCCACAGTAAATCAGAGCTGGCAAAGCCTCGCGGTGTTTTTATGAAGATGTCACAGGGTAACAAACCCGAGTGCTGAGTGCACAGGGCTGGGCATGGGGTGAGTGCTCAGTGACCTCAGCCTCCATTGTGAGCTGCTGTAAGTTTTCTGGAGTTCTTTCTCATGTTAAGCTGAAACGTGCCTCTTTGTAACTTACACCCTCCGGCTTCCTTCCCTGGAACTGAGTGGAGACAAGTTGGCTCCCTCAACCACATGACAGCCCTTCAGTCATTCTGTGAGACTATCACATCTCCTTAATCTCCTCTTCTCCCACTCTAACCTGGCACACAAATCCGTGTAGTACCACGGGAGGAGAAACCTAGCAAGTAACTATCAGTCATTCACACTTTAGTAAGAAGTTGTCCGTGGGGGTAAGGGGACAGGTGAACAAACAGTGCCAGTTTTCAGGGGAAAGCTTACCCCAGGCTCCCAGGCCCCCTGCTGCAGGAGGAGGACCAGTGTGTAGTAGGAGAACAGCAGAATCAGAGGATTGGCGATGTCGGGCCAGCTGAGGCCTGGGTGGAGCTCGAGCTTCCAGGACTCCGTGTGGTTGGTCCTGATGAGGGCTGTCATCCCCAGCAGCCTGCAGGCCAGGACCCACCAGGAGTCACCAGATGCTGCCGTGCAGCACCTTACTTTAGCCTTCTCCGCTCCCAGCCAGCCATTTAACTGGAGATGGATGGCTGGACTTATGGGGAACGGGGGAGGAGTCAGGACAAAGACACGCCGTGGACCCCCACCCCCACCCCCATCCCAACTGCTTAGATGGCCTTTCTTCAGGGGGCTTCCCTAAGTCGCCCCCAGGCTGCCCCGGGGGCTCTGATGTGCAGCTCCCCCGGCCCTCTCCTCGTTACAGCACTCGGCACTGGCGGCTTCTTGGCCGTCTCCCTCATCACACTGCAAACCCCGTCTTTCTGGGTGATAGTGTGTCCTCGGTGCCCAGCGCACAGTGAAGCCCCAAGTGGCATTCACATTCCCTTCTGAATGGCAGTGGAAGCCCATCTGTACGTGAAAAACCCCAAACAAGGTCCCAGCCTGTGTTGCTCCTGGACCAGGGCCTTTTACATTATATATAGGATTTACTAAGTTTGCTGAATGAATGAATGAATGAATGATAGCAGGTGGTCAAAAATGGAAGCAGGTGGGATGTGGTTATAGGCACAATGCCTAGATTTGGGAGCTGGACTTCCCACCCATCCCTGGCCCCCTCCTGAGCTGGCCCTGTCCTGACTCTTGGTTTTGGGGACGGAGGAATGGTGCGCCCCGACTCACTCAGCTGGCCAGAGCGGCACCCGTAGGAGATGGCTTTGCTCGCCTGAACCAGCCCTTTCCGGGGCAAGCACAATGCAGACCTCGGCCTCCTAAAGAGCAGGCTCCCACCAGGCGAAGCCAAGCCCTCCTTCCCATCCGTGCGGTGGTGGCCAGCGGTGGAGGCGGTTACCTGGCATAGATGTCATCGGGAGGCACGAGGTCCTGGAAGAAAGGAAGCTGGTAGAGGTAGAGGCTGCCCAGGTGGCCCGCAGTGAAGGTGGCCATGAAGACACAGAGCGAGCTGAAGACTGGGGCGCTGAGAGCCCGTCGGCATGCCCACCAGGAGCCCAGGCCCAGGAAGACCCCAAAGTACACGGCCGAGGTCACAGAAGGGGAGACCATGCCTGGGGAGAGAGGCCCCCACCCCGTCACTGGCAGCCCTGCCTACCCCAGGCCCCCTGACCATGTGCTCCGAGACCCAGCCCCCGGAAGCAGGCTCTGCAGACGGCCTGCGCAGACCGTCCCAGGGCCTGGACTCCCCGGGCACAGCCGTACCCCAAAGGAAGCAGCATCTCCTGGGACTCTAGGCCAGGGGCAGCCCTGCAGAGGTGGCTTTCCTTGGAATGACCACGGCCCTTTCCAGGAGATCCTGGTCCTTCCATCCAAATAGCAACAAAGCAATTTCATCTGGTGCAAAACATCTTCCTGTCTCTGTGCCCTTGAGCAGGGAGTGTCTTCTCCACAAGCCACTGCAGCTCTTCCTTACTCTTCTGCTCGGGGGAGTGCCCCACCCAGGCCTCAGCTGGCACCTCGGCTTCCCCTGCCTGCCTAGAACCACCAGCCTCTGTCCCTTGAGTGTTCTTAGCAAACCTCAGGCTGCCTTCTGTCTGCCCCCTGGGCCAGCCCAGTGTTGACCCCCCCACCGGGTCCCTCGCAGTACCTGCCAAGCCCAGGAGCAGGGTCACCAGAACCTTCCCCATGCTGGAGAAGAAAGGCTCCAAGGTGGTTTTCCAGCCCAAAGTGAAGGCCGTGACTTTCAGAACAAAGTCCCCGACCAGCCCCTTGGCTGCCTCGGCCTTCTCAACCCTGTCCTCTGAGCAGGAGCTGGGGATGCAGTGCTCAGAATCCCACTCTCCATCCACCTCCTGCTCCTCGTGGCTTGCAATGTTGGAAGAAGAAGATGCTGTGGTTCCAGGAGACCGCAGCACTCTGTAATTCCACCTGGAGATGACAAGGGCCACGAGGGCCATCCCAATATCTGGAGCCAGCAGGCGCACGATGTTCCCTGCGTCCACCCGGCTGAACCTGAGGGGAGGGCAACACAATGCTGGTCGGCTTCCCGGAAGAGGCCAGCCCTCGTTCCCTTGTGCTGCAACCAGTGGCTCCCCACACATTTGGGAGTGTCCTCTGGAAGACTGGCTCGCCCTGGCCAGTTCCAGTCCAAAGAACAGCTGCCTTTCCATTTCACCATCCTCGCCACCTTCCAGACCTTGCTCTCTCCTCTCAGAGGACCCACCTGCTGTCATACCTGCTCTGGGAGGCATTTGCTCACCACCCAGTAACCCTGAGCCTCGGTTTCTTCATCTGTAAAATGGGGATAAGAGTCGAGTCTCCCTCCTACAGCGTGTGGGAATTACATGGGTAAACTACATGATCAACAGTCATTGTTTTCTACTAACTCTAGTAAAACAACAGTCTGCTCTTAAGAGTGTGGCTTCTGGGGTCTGGCTGTGTGGCTGAACCTTCTCTTTCTCATCTCCAAGGCTGTGGTGAGATCAGCTGAGTGATCTAGGTGGGGTGGGGGTGGGGTGGGGGTGGGGGGCACGAGGGTACAGAGCAGGTACTCACTTCGTGTCCCTGATGCAAGCCCCTCTCCTGAGCCCGCCTGGCGATTCCACCCCTCCCTGTGCTGAGCGCTGTCTTGGTCACCTGTGCCCCGCCAGGTGTGGACCCTGCTTCCTCACCAGCATCAGCTCCCTCTGGGGAGGACCCCATCTTGTCCTGCTGTGTGTCCCCAAAGTGCCTAGCCTTGGCCTGGGCACACGGAAGCTTCTAAGGAGCAGGAACCGATGGGTCTGAGTTGGGCCCACCCTGCCCCACTGAGGGTCACGCTGTCCACAGCACAACTGGCTCCCAGGGCCACCCTTACCTGATGATCCCAAAATGCTCGAGCGCCTGCTCCCAGGCGGCACCTGCAGGGGAGACCGTGGCTCAGCCCCCCCGTGCCGCCCGCCCCGGAACCCAGCGGCCCCTTGTGGGGTTGCTGGAGCAAGTGTCTGGTGGGCAGGCAACAGGGTGAGCCGTGGGCAGGGCTGTTAGCTGCAGAGCAAGGAGCCCCTCTGTCCCCTCCCCTGCTCACGCCGTCCCAGGATCCGTCCTCTGCTCTTCCACTTCCCCGAGGGCTCACCCAGGGCCCAGCACTGTGCTGGGTGCTGGGGCCAGAGCCCACCGGAGAAGGGTGGGAAGGGGCCCCTGAGGACCACAGGGGCAAAGAGCCTCCCAGTGAGAAGTGTGCTCGGAGGCAAAACCTTCGTCGCCAGGGAAGGGGTTCAGTGGCCAAGGTCCAAAATGGATGGGTCAAGAAAGGGCCTTGCGAGCATGTTGCTTAGAAATACGCAGGCACAACAAAAAGAAAAAAAAAGAAAGATAAAAAAATAAATAAATAAAAATAAAAAAATAAAAAAAGAAATACGCAGGCACACAAGCAGAGGGCAGAGCCTCTGGTGAGAGGGACTCAGGTGTTTTTCAATGTGAACTTACAGAACTCTTTGGCATTTTAAATTATGTACGTGAATTACGCTGATAAGAAGAAAAAGGATTAAAACAGTATCAGCCTCCCTTCACTCATCTCACCAGAGGGAGTCCAGAGAAGTGGCCCCATCAGACTGCTCTACGGCCAGGGCCACCTGGGGGCAATACGTCAAGGTCGGCTCATCCGTCAAGTGCATAGCAGACAGCAGCTAAAAAGAGCCAAGTGTAGGATGTGGAAAGATGCCCACAATTTATCATTTCACGGAAAAAGCAGCAAAGCAAATGTACTTAGAATGACATCACTTGTTAGCAGAGGTCTGGGTGGAGACAGTGGGCCAATCCATCCCAGGCAGCTCAGGGGAGCCCAGGGGTACCCACAGCCAGAGCCGCATCACGGACTACCTTCTCTTCATATATTATCCGGTTAGGGAGAGAGACCGTTATCAGTTCAGGATTTACTATTTTATAATGAGCAAGGGTTTTCACTGTAATCAGAAATGAGCCCCTGCCATAAAATAAATCAAAATAAATTTAGGAACAAAAAACCGTAAGTCCATGTTCCTTCCTAGACCACCGTGTGGTGAAATAAACACTGGGGGGGAGGCACCCCGGGAGGAATCAGGGGCAGAAGAGGGGCCATGCCCTCGTCAAGGGCTGCTGGGCTGAGGGTGCGGCCACGAGGAGCCACGTAGGAGCTAGTTGTTCTTACTTTTGTGATGGGATTGGGGATAAAGTACAGGACACCTGCTTACCTTTGAATTTCAGATAGCCCATGGCTTTTTTTTTTTTCCTAGTGTAAGTATGTCCTGTGAAATATTTGGTATATACTTACTAAAAATTACTAGCTGTTCATAGGAAGTTCAAATGGGTGTTTTGTATCTGCTAAATCTGGCAGCTGTGTTCTGGGGACCCTGGGTTCTTTGAGAACCTAATGAAAACTGTAGACCTCCCTGCAAAAAAAGTGCACAGGGTCCACTCTGCAAACAGTTCCAAGGAAGTAACGGAAGCTCTGAAGGCCCGTCGTGGGTCTAGACCAGGGGTCAGAAAGCTTCCTCGGTAAGGCCGGGACAGTGAATACTGGAGGCCGTGCAGGCCCTGTCCCAGCTACTCAGCGCCGCCACTGCAGCGTGGACGCAGCCACAGACGATCCGTGCCTGAGTGGGCGCGCCTATGCTCCCATGAAATGTTATGGGGAACTCGAGTTTTCATAAACAATTTTCGAGTATGAAGAAAAACCTTGTTCTCGTTTTGATTTTTTTCCCCCAACCATTTAAAAACGTGAAAACGGTTCTTAGCTAGCCAGACTCGGCCCGCGGCGCAGAAGCTCTTTCCACGAGGCCTCAGCTGCCTGGAGAGGTTGTGGCACCAGCTGGGTCTCCCCATTACTGCCACGAGCTCCCCCTTCTCCATCAGCACCACAGCCCAGGCGCGGCCTTTAAAAGAAAAGGGGCAGCAGGCGGGGTCTGCGGGGAGCCTGGGCGCCTCAAGCGCTGGTGGGGTCGGGTTCAAGGGGGCAGTGTCACGGAAGGGAGAGGGACCGGCTGGGCCACAGCCTCCTGCCGCTGCTGGCTCGAGCCCACCCTGGGCCTTGCGGGGAAGTGGTCTTTACCGCTGGGCGCCACAGAGCCGAAGGCGAGCTGAAGCGCCCCTTGCAGAAGGAGGAAGAGCAGGCCGGTGCAAGCCACGACTCGCAGGAAGTGCCTGCGGCTGCCTGGAAGAGAGGTGGGGGGCGATCAGAGGCTTCCCGCCGCACGGGCGGGCACGGGCCAGGCCGGCGGCCCTGGCGGGGCCCTTGCTGCTGCAGCCCCGGCTCGGCTGGTGGCTTTCTCGGGGTCTTCGGGCGGGGGGAGGAAGCGGGGCACGGCACGGAGGAGGCACTTGGCAAACATCGGTTGAGTAAACACACTCTGGCCTCAGTTCTGCGATTCGGGCCTTTTCCATGCTGCTCTCAGGGAGCTCACACGTCCTTCCTCTCAGGGGCTGCGGCCTCGGAAGATGGCTGGTTTTTTTTATGCCATTTCTTGCTAAAATAAAAAGCGGCCATCTCCCCCACTAATTACTTATTTATTTATTTTTACTGGTCTGTAAAATCCCAAATCTGGGGACTGGTCCCTTAAATGAATGGATAAAAACGGTGTATCAGCATGCTAACAGAATGGAAATGAATCTCCCTAAAGCACCTGAAAATCTGTCATATTTGTCCATCTCCCTGTTTACTGCAAAGGCTTTTTTGCCGCAGGCTGTTTCTGTGCTCGCCCGTGGGATTTGTCAAACAAGGCATTTTAAGGCGTTTAATAGCCATCCCGGCAAAGGTACCGAGCAAACTCTCTCCAGTTTAAGCCAACAGACATAAAAGGGCAAATTCGGGGTCTGCCTCTGCTCACTCTCCCAGGTCACCCGAAGGCGGCTTCCCGCGTGGGTTTGCCTACCTCCCATGGAACTGGCCGAAGGGGTGCCGAAGAGTGGAGTGAGAAGCAGAAAGCCGAGGTAGACGACTGACAATGCATTGTACCTGAATAAAACAGCTAAAGGAGAAAAAACAAGTGAGCTGGGTCAAAGGTCAGGTAGGCACCCCCCAGTGGGAAGGAAGAAAGGCAGCAGAAGTGGGGGCAAGGCCGTGTACCCAGATGTCAGTGAGGGGGTCTTGGGAAATCAACCTGGCAGGATTAGACTCTTGTTCTTTCCAAGTGGTTTTTGAATTTTCAGATTTTTTTTTTTTTTAAGGAAATAAATAATTCTATAGATTCTTCTCCCCAATCATCTGCCCGGCTTTGACAGTAACCATTTCCCTGGCTTTCCCCCTGATTGGGATCACATCCCTTCTCAGTCTTTCTGAAGTGCTATTGTGCTGGCATTACTCGCTTAGCCACACACAATGTAACTTTGAGATGTGGTGGGGAAAAAATTAGCATTTCGAGTGAACTGGAAAGAATGCATCTGATTTCAAAATGTGTACTTAAAAAAGGAAAAGCGCCCCCAAATTGATTCCACCAACTATAGGGCTCATTTTGCCAAGTCAAATCTGCAGTGCATTTTTGCAAAAGGACAACTTTATTTATGATTTTTTAAAGGAAGGAAATATGGAGTTCCAGGCACAGGCCAAAAAAAAAAAATAAAAAGCATCCTGAGGATTTAATATAGCTTGGATTAATCAAACCGCCTGCTTTTAAGCTCTGCGCCCCCACAGAGGAGTGAATTAATGAGCAATTTATGCAATGAATATATTTTTTTCTTTAATTATCTAGGTATTTCAGAGGAACGTGCTTTTTCTGACTTGAATTCTCCAGATAATTCTCTAAAATTTCCGCTTCACTTTGCATGTATAATTACAGCCTCAGGTTGTTTGAGAACCAGTCTCAAGGCAGTGGAAACCTTAGCATGAGCCCCCCCCCCACTTCCCGCCATGCAAATCAAGTTGGCTGCTCTCTCTCAACCTCAACTCACCTGAATCATTCCACTTGGAATTATCCTTAGACCAGCGTCTCCAAGGCTGGTTTGAGGGAGGAGGCGTTAATAAAATACAGATTCCTGGACCCCTCAGAACCAGCAGGTCTGGGGCAGAGCCTGGGAACCTGTATTCATAAAGGCTCCTGAAACAGAGCTTCTACCAAGGCCAGGTCACGCTGCCCAGGCCCTCTGCAGCCCCTACCCACAGGGAGAAGGAAAGGCTCACTTAGGAAAGTCAACTTTGCTGCTGCTTTACAAGGGCAATTGGCAGGCCTGGGGCTGGCCCTGAGGGCTGGAATTAAGTGTAAGCAATGAGAAGATGGATTTTGCTCTTCCGTAGCAAAAGCTCAGTTGCAAATTAGATCCATGAGAAATGGACTCGGGGTCTGTGAAGACAACCTGAGTTTGCAGTCTCGTTGCTCCACCAGTCCCTGGAGACACCAGGTGTATAGTTCTTGAGTTCCATGATTGTCCTGGCTCCAGGAAATGGGGCGTGGGCAGGGGACCCCGGTGGGTGGAATTCCCAGGCCTACAGCATATCAAGGTAAGGGCTTTATCTACCCCCTGCAGCCTTATCAAAATGGACCACCAGTTTGCAGGAAACAATAGATGGAGACTCCAAGGAGGCTGTGGCTGTTGAAAGCATTGGGCGGGCCCATGTAGGTGGGTAGAATGTCCCTTTTCCCAAAAACAATGAGGTGACCTCACCTGAGAGCAAGGAACATGGCAGCAGAATCCAGAAGAGGAGCCCAGGCGTCCCCTCCGCGGCCATGGCCTCCTGTCCACCCGCCGACAGCCCTTGGGCGGCTTCAGGGCGGGTGCTGGGGTCTTCGCAGCTGCCTCCTATCTGCCCTCTCTCCTCGCAGCCTCCCCCACCAAGCCCTTTTCAACAGCCACAGGAGGGGATTCTGGGAGAAGGAGGGGATTCAACCTGACCCTAAAGTGCTTGATGGGTGGAAGGAATCGATCCCTTCCAGATCACCCTGTCTCTAATTCAGCCCGGAGGCTCCAGCATTGATCCCAGTTTCACTTCTTTCCACTCTGTCTCCATTTAGGATTAAAGGAGGGGTGGGGTGTGGGCAGTTTCCAAGATAGGCTGAGATGGATTCCCTGGGCTGGGCCTCTGATCGCCCCCACCAGAGGACTTTCTGGAATCAGAAAGTCCAAGTTCAGGAAATCTCCAGAGCGGCCGCTTCTTTGGGCCGCCCCTCCCCTTTGCCAAATTTCCTTTAGCACAGAAATCTCAGCATCGGGAACCTTGGCCACTTCCCAGCTTGGATAATTACTTTCTAATTAGTTCCATTCGCATTCACCTGCAACCTTCGTTAGAGACTGGTGCAGGAAACGCCATCTTCCTGTCCTGGGCCGCCCCGCCATGGCCTCGCCCGACGCCTGTCTCTCTCCCCGACCAGTCCTGGCCTTCTGGGCACATGCTGGAGGGGCCTGTGGAAGCTGGCCTTTCACCCCTGCCTTCAGCCCTTTCTCTGCAGCCTCAGGGTCCCCAGTCAGCAGCCTGGGTCAGCATGGCCGTCTTCCTGTGTGAGGCGATGTGCATGAGAGGGTCCGCGCAGGCCCCGGAGGGCATCGGGGGACCTGTCGAAGCTGCGTCTTCCCCTGAGCCCAGTACAGCTCCACCTCGGGTGGCCCAGGTGGGCGCATCCATTCAGTCCACATTTACTGAGCACCTACTGTGTATCAGGCACTGTTCTAGTCACTGGACTTCAGCAGGGAACAAAAAAAGCCCCATCCCCATAGAGCCTATTGGATGAAAACACATGAAATTGCCAATAGCTGACTCTTTGATTGACAAAAGCAGCAATTTCCTTGGGTTCAACGTGATACACTGAAGGCAAAGAAAGAGACAATAAACATGTCCTACTCATGTGCGATTAGCTGTTGGTGGTGGAGCAGAAGAAAGCTGGGTAAGGAGTGTCTGTGCAGAGACCAGGGAGAGGTGAGGGGGTGAGCAATGGACATGTCTAGGGCACAGTGGAAGTGGGGACCTGCCATTTGCCAACCAGATTCCACAATGCCAAATGCAGCACAGGAGTTTGCTGCTGACTCAAAAGTGAGGTTGCTAAAATGACAACACCAAAGGTAGTTACAAATCATGTATCTGGTAAGAGTCTGATATCCATAATATATAAAGAACTCAATAAAAAAAAAAAAAGGCTAAAGATCCAGTTAAAAATTAGGCAAAAGCAGAAATAAACCCTCACCTATACAGTCAACTGGTTTTTGACACACCTACCAAGTCCGTGTTAATGGGACAAAACAGTCCCTTCAACAAATGGTATTGGGAGAACTAGCTATATATAACCAAAAGAATGAAAGAGGACCCCTATCTCACCCGCTATGCAAGAATCAACTCAAAATGGATCAAAGATCTAAACATAAAAGCCAGGACCATAAAACTACTAGAAGAAAATGTAGGGAAACATCTTCAAGACCATGTAGTAGGTGGTGGTTTCTTGGACCTTATACCCAAAGCATGTGCAACAAAAGAAAAAATAGATAAATGGGACCACCTCAAAATTAAACACTTTTGCACCTCACAGGACTTTGTCAGAAGGGTGAAAAGGCAGCCAACTCAATGGGAAAAAATATTTGGAAATCACATATCTGATAAGGGTTTAATATCCAGGATATAAAAAGAGATGTTACAGCTCAACAATAAAAAGACAAACCGACCCAATTTAAAAATGGGCAAAAGACTTGAACAGACATTTGTCCAAAGAAGAATACAAATGGAAAAAAAAAAAAAAAAACATGAAGAAATGCTCAGCATCACTAATGATTAAGGAAATGCAAATCAAAACTACAATGAGATATCATTTCACACCTATCAGAATGGCCACTATTAAAAAGACAGAGAACTACAAGTGTTGGAGAGGATGTAGAGAGATAGGAACACTTCTTCACTGTTGGTGGGAATGCAGAGTGGTACAGCCACTGTGGAGGACTGTTTGGCAGTTCCTAAAGAAATTGAATATAGACTTGCCACGTGACCCTGCAATACGACTGCTGGGTATATACCCAGAAGAACTGAGAGCAGTGACATGAACAGACATCTGCACACCGATGTTCATAGCGACATTATTCACCATTGCCAAAAGTTGGAAACAACCCAGGTGTCCATCAACAGATGAATGGATAAACAAACTGGTCTATTCACACGATGGAATATTATGCAGCTGTAAGAAGAAATGAAGTCATGAAGTATATGACAACATGGATGAACCTGGAGGACATTATATTGAGTGAAGCAAGCCAGACACAAAAGGACAAATACTGTATGAATGCGTTACTATGAACCAAATATATTGTGTAACATATTATCTGATTAAAAAAAAAATTATATGTATCCAGTACATTTATTTTTTTTTTATTTTTTTATTTTTTAAAGATTTTATTTATTTATTCATTTATCCCCCCTTGCTGCTTGTGCTCGCTGGGTCAGCTAACCACGCCGTGCGGGCGGGCTTGCCTTTACCAGGAGGCCCCGGGAACCGAACCGGGGCCTCCCATATGGTAAACGGGAGCCCTACTGATTGAGCCACAGCTGCTTCCCTATCCAGTACATTTAATTGAGAAATGTATGTATTTATTCATCTGTGTTTACTTTTTAGTTTTTAATTGTTTATATTTCAATTATTAAATGTATAAAATAAAGTTGAAAAAAATTGGGCAAAGGACTTGAATAGATATTTCTCCAAAGAGGATATACAAATGGCAAACAAGCACATGGAAAAATGATCAACATCATTAGTCATTAGGGAAATGCAAATCAAAACCCTGAGCTACCGTTTCACATCCACCAGGATGGCTACAATTTTAAAAACGGAAAATAAGTGTTGGTGCAGATGTGAAGAAATTGGAACCCTTGTGCATTGCTGGTAGGAATGGGAAACAGTGAAGCCATTATGGAAAACAGTTTGGTGGTCCCTCAAAAAGTTAAACATAGAATTACCATTGGACCTGGCAGTTCTCCTAGGTGTGTGCCCACGAGAATTGAAAACAAGGACTTGAACAGATACTTGTCCACCAATGTCCATAGCAGCATTACTCACTAGGCCTAGAGCTGGAAAGAACCCCAGCATCCAACAGACAAATGGATAAACAAAATGTGGCCCATACATACCCTGGACTATCATTCAGACACAAAGGCAGTGAAGTCCTGATTCTTGTTACAACGTGGACAGGCATCATGTTCAGTGAAATAAGCCAGACACAAAAAGGCAAATATTTTATGATCTTGCTTATAGCTATATCTAGAACAAGCAAATTCATAGATGGATTACAGGCTACAGGGATGGGCGGCAGGGAGAATTGGGAGTTAGTGTTTAAAGGCTACAGAGTTTCTTTTTGGGGTGATGGCAAAGTTCTGGTAATGGGTGATGGTGGTGGTTGCACTACACTGTGAATGGGGTTAATGCCAGTGAATTGTACACATAAAATAGTTAAAATAACAAATTTCGTGTTATAGATTTGTTACCACAATAAAGTTTCTAAAAAGAAAAAAGGAAAAAAAAGATGCACCAAAAGATGGAGAAAGAGGCAAACTTCAAGGTCACCTGATGTGAGGGTGAGACCCCTCCCTGGATGCTTTCACTGGGCTGAGAGGTATGTGCCAGCTCGGGCTGGAGCTCGGCCAGGAGCTCGGCCAGGAGCTTGTCCTCCCAGTTTCGTCTTCACGATGCGCCCTGTCCCCCGAAGGCACTGAAGGGATGTTGGAGGACCACCCGGGGGGTGTGGACACGTCTGTGTCCTTCACTGAGAGCTGGTGGTTGTCGTGCAGTGAGCTCTGGGAACCTGCCTGATGCTGGGCCTTCGGCGGACACTGTGGGCGACTCCCCTGTGGTAGCCTGGCTTTCCCGCCCTCACCGGTGTCTGTCACTGGCATGGTTTGGGCCCTCTCCCCGTCCTGCCCCTGTGGGGCACCCAGCCTGGATTTGACTCCCGCCTCTACCGCTCTCTGTCTGTGGGAGCTTGGGCAAGTCACCCAACTTCTCGGGGCCTCTGCTTGACCACCTGTCAATACGGATCCCACCAGCACTTTCCTCCTAAGAGCAAATGAGATGAGAGCTGCGCAGTCTCGCTCAGCGTGCAAGCCGTGTCAGTCTGTTTGGGTTATTTTTTATTGTCCGTAAGAAAGCTGTAGCAAAGTCTGTTCCACCCCTAGTGATCTCCAGCACCATTTTCAGGATTGTCCCCAAACCTCCAGAGGATGGCGGACTCTTGGTCTTCCAGAAACATCTCCTCAGACCAGCTGGAGACTCTAGTTCCCCAGGTGCTTCCCTTTCTCAGGTTCAAGGTCCACAGCCTCAAGGAAAGTGGAAAGGGAGAATTAACTGGGCTTCTTAGCAGGAAGAAGGAACAGAAGTGGTGGTGGTAAAGAGCTTTCCCCGCAAGGGAGATCCTGCTGAAACCAGCTCTCAACAAACAGGCACTTTGGGGGTTTGGAGGGCGAATGAGAGAGCCAGGGCCGTGATAGGCTGCCTCTGTGCAGCAGTGACCACCCAAGCCAGCTCGGCGGGAATTCTCTTTGTCCCAGTTGGGAAAAAACACTGTGCTCTTCTCCATCAGAAGGCCCTTCCCCCCAGTGTATTCCTGCAATTGAAGCTGGACATCACTTGCATTTAAGTGTCTCATAACACAGCATCACCAGCTCATCTGCTTGCCAGGTCTTGGAACTTAGACCTTCTGAAAGGCTGCATCGTCCTGGGAGCCTTCTCGGGTGCTAGTTGTCTGAATAGCCCTGAGAATGGGCTGCAGGCAAGTGGTGATCCAGCCAAACCTCAAGCTCATTAGGCTTCCTTTGCTAGATCAGGATTGGTAGCACTTAAGGCATAATTGACATCACAGGATGGACAATACTTCTTAAATGGAACGGAAAATGAGTTCTAAAATGGAACAGAAAGCAAAGGTCATGCTGGCTGCACAGAGGTGGACGGATCAACCAAAGGGGCACGACATACTTTGCAGAGATTGTCTCCCCACCCACGTGATTGCCTGAAACAGGAAGCCTGGACTCACTGTGCAGCAGAGCAGTTGACAGCTCACTGCCAACACCTGGTTTTTCCTCTTTTCTTATGTTGAGTCAGGGAGAGCAAGAGGCCCCGTGATGCAAAAACAAGTGGCACAGACCTAAAGGCGTGCTGGGGAGAGAGGAGAGGACGTGCAGGGAGCTGTGCGTCCTAGATTTCAGCCCCCAGGGTGGCCCCTCTGAGATTTTTGCGGATCTGCAGGCTCAGTGGGCACTATTATTTCCTTAATACTGTTTTGCTCTTTCTTTGTTTAAACAAATGATTTGAAAAAGAAATTTTACCGTAGGGAATGGGAAAATCTGTATCACTTGCCACAAATAGGAAATGCTCATTCGAATAAATGCATGCTTATTAGCAAATGATCATTCCTCTAACAACCAAAATCATCACCATTGGGAAACAGGGGGCTATGAGGAGAAGAGCTTTGGAATAAATTTTGGCCAATGACTAGAGGGTGTTGACAGCTGGCTGGTAACTTGGAAGACACCAAAGTATCACTGAATACTAGAAAAGGAAAGGACCCTTAGAAAACGGCTGTGAAATGAAAAATTCTGAGATCTGAAGGGGGCACAGATTTCTGCAAGGCAATATATTTGAGTTTCTTTCATAGGATTCCATTGTCCCTTTCCCATGACGTGTTTCTCACAACAAAGTAGCACGGTGAGTGGGTATGGCTTTAAAATTTTTTATGTACGTATTTCTGAGCATTTATTTCTGGTTCAAAAATCAAAATGCACAAAAGAGCAGGGGCCTCCTGGCCTCCCTCTCCCTCGTCTTCACACACTAGGCATATCCAAGCCAAGGCGTCTGTGTGGATTTGCTCCTCTTTTCGTGAGCACAGGTGGCAGTGCGTGTAAACACGGCAACAACGTGTGTCCTCTCTCTGTTCCACCTTCCTCCTGGTTCCTTCCAGGAAGAGCTACCTGGTGAGTCCACTGCAAGGGGCGATGGCATTTGTTTAAGCAGCCCCGTGTGGTGGCTCTCTGGGCTGTTTCCAGTCTGTTGCCATTACCAAACTCTCTGCACCGAATAAACCACACATTTATCCTTGTGCGCAGCCAAGCACAGGCGAGGACCGTGGGCCTGCACCTCAGGATGTCGTTTAGCATGTCTTGAGGCTGTTCCCGCCCCTGCGGCCAGGAAGTCAAGATCAAGGGACATGAGCACAGAAGAGTAGCTATTCCTTTTCTCCATTTCAAGAAAATGCCTCTTCCAGCCTCAATCTTTAGGTTAAAAAAAAAAAAAGAAAATTAAATTAGAGGCACACACCCTCTTACTGGGTTCTCACAATGAATTGTGGAGTGTTTTTTAAAAGAGAGAGGAGGTGAGGTACTGAATTTCCCAAACTGGTGTAGTCCTGCTCGCCTCCGAGCCCATCTCCTGGCTCTGGCTCTGGGGCCGGGGCGAAAGGCGGAGCTGCTGCGGCAGCCTCTGGCCGCCTGCGGCCTTCTGCCGCCCTGGCTCCGGCTGGAAGCCTGCCTGGCCTCCGGCCCGTCTTGTGGGACTTGTCCAAGGGCCGCGGGGGCTCCCAGGTCGGGCCTGGGAGGGGGCTGTGTGTGAGGGGGAGCCTCAAAAGGACAGCACAGGCCGTGACTCAGGGAGGCAGCGAAGCCGTAGCCCGGCGCGGGCACTAATGGGGCCTGTCTCAGCTCCGTGAAATCCTCTCATTAAAACACCAGGCATGTCCAAGCCGGCGACGCTTCTGATCCCCACGAGGCATTTGTCCATGTCTGGAGACGTGTTTGGTTGTCACGACTGCTGGGGCGGGGGTGCTATTGGCCTCGAGTGGGTAGAAGCCAGGCATGCTGCTGAACACCCTCCAGGGCCCAGGCACCCCCCCAGCAGAGGCCATCCCGCCCGGAATGTCACAGTGTGGCTTGAGCAAGCTTGTGTGGCCCGGTGCTGGGACGGACCTTGACACTTCTGTGGACTCTGCGACTGGTGGGCGCTGATTCCACATGCCCTGAGAACAGGAGGCACTGGGGTACCCCACCGAGTCCCATCACTTACGTCTCCTTGCTGCACAAATGTCCACACCCACCCCAGAAGGAAACTGGAGGGAGAAGCAATAGCTCAGGATTCTCCTCAGAGCTCAGAAAGCTCTCCAGGACAATGTTACTTTATGTTCTTATAATATCATGCGAGAAGGATTGCTCTCCTCACTTTCCAGATAGACATACTTTCCCGAGAGCTGTTCCTGACAGCTCATTAGTGAGAGAACTGGATCAGAATTGATAAGTCCTGAATCTCTTTTTTATTTGTACAAAATGAACACAGCTTTTTTTCTGATTATAAAAATGATGCATACACATTGTTGTTGTTGTTGCTTTAAGTTCAAACAGTACAGAAAAACATAAGGAAGAAAAATAGAAGAATTTCCCCAATCCTTTCACCAGGAGATAAACAAACGTTGCATCTCAGGCCTTATCTTCCTAGTGCTTTCTCTGCACGTGGGTAGGCACACACTGGGCCTCAATCAGGGATCCTCAGCCACGGGACTCTTAGCATTTTGGACCTAATGATCCTCTGCAGTGGGGCTGTCCTGCGCATCGTAGGGGGTCGGGCGGCACCCCTGGCTTCCGCCCCTCAGATGACTGCTCTCAAAGTCCTGACAACCGAAAATGTCCTTGGATATTGCCAGATATCCCCTGGGGGACAAAACCAGCCCCGGTTGTGACCCCCTAAGTGAACAGAATCATGGGCTACTGTTCTGTATAAATGCAATGTTTGGGGAGACAGAAAAGAGCAGATCTATGCCTTCTGTGTCCTTTGGTTTTCAGAGCCAGAGGTGGGGGATCAAGGCCCAGGCCTGACACTTACGAGATAAGGCCTTTAGGTCAGCTGCACAGCCTCTCAGAGCCTCTGATTCCCACCTGCAAACTGGGGCCGCTGAGGGGAGCTCTGCTTGTGGGTTTCCAGCCCTGTCGCCGAAAGGCTGTGTGCCAGGCAGGAGGCTGTCACTGGCGGTGGTAGCACAGGCCCTCGGGTGCCCGGCCCTGTGCTGCTGCCAGGGGGGCTGCAGGCTGGGGTGGGGGCCCGCAGGAGGGAGGTGGCAGGCTGAGCAGGCGCCGGGGGTGATTCATACCAGGCCCTGAGACGTGCAGGGTGCTTCGTGAGCAGAGCTTTCTGAAATTCTGTTTGTGGGCTTTGTTTTTTAATTCAATCCTGTTGGAAAACAGATAAGCACGGGTCTGCTTCAATCTAGTATGCCAGGTTTTTTTTTTTCTTTTCGTGTAAACTTTGGCTTCTGCGGAGCTTCGGATATTAAGAAAACAAACACAAAAAAAGACAAAAAAGCAAATGTGTGAGCTCCATTGGAGGTTTAGCAAATTGGTTTATTCTGTTGTGGGAGAAATTAGGGTTGATGATTCACAATTCGGGTTTCTATGTGTTGGATGTTTTAAAAGCAGTCTATGGTTTAAGAACTTGTGAAAAGAAGGATGACTGCAGCCTCTTGTCTCCCTGCCCTCGCCACTCTGCTTCACGTGCTGGCAATCTCTGCGTGTGCTCGCCGGGCATCTCTGGAGTGGAGTCAGGCCCCTGGGTCTGTGGGCCCATCCTTTCTCTGATTCCCCCAGGGCAGGCACAGGAGGACTTGTCTGCGTGAATGTGGTCACGTCCCTGCCCTCTCCGGGCTCTGCTGCCTCATCTGTGAGATGATAATCTGATTTTTTTCTGGGAGATAATGTCCTTGACGTCACTGGCTTCCCCTTGCTCTGAGGCCAGAAAACCTAATTCTTAGAGACCCACAGAGCCTGCTCACCACTTTGCTCTTGCCTTGAGCCACCTGGCCTTCCTCGGGTCCCACCTGCTTCCCAGGCCCCCTTCCACAGGACCTTTGCACATGTTGACCACACCCCCAGCACATTCTCCCCACCCCTTCTCCTGGTCTGTCCTCCTCATCCACAGCTCTTAGCCAGCACCACTTCCCCAGGCCAAGGTTACGTGCTTCAGTGCTTGTTCCATACGTGCACGCACCCTGAGGGCCGGGAGCTGTCTATTTTTGCTCGCTTTTGTACCACCAGGGTCCCGCACTACAGCAGGTACACTCAGCAGACATTTGGCAGGAGGGAGGGAGAACCCTTCCCTCTTTAAAAGTGTGTTTTGGGGTTTGTTGGTTTGTTTTTTTTACTTTCAACATCCCAGTCTTCCATGGAGACATGGGCTCTCTCCTGCCTCCCCTCTCCCTTGTCTGGGGCCCAGGGGAGTGGCTCCCACTGGCAGATGGTGGAGTCGCCTCTGAGAAGCCACCTGCCTGCAGCCCAGGTGGGCTGCTGCCAGCCAGCCAGTGGGGGAAGCGATGACTTGGAGCTTCCACGGCCTGAGTGACCAAGCGGCTTGTGCCAGCCCTTCCTGGGGAGCCAGCGTCTGCCCAGAAGGGAGAAATTGTGTGAGGCATAGCTTATAGTAAGAAACACATGGGCATTAACTCTGGTGAGTCACCCCTGCAGAAAGAGCACTCTGTGGGCGTGGGCACGGGCTGCAGGTGAGGCCAGCTACACATTCCATTGGAGTGAAAGGGCAAGGACCGTGTTTCACACATGTGGGCCCCGGAGTCTGGGCAGAGGGCAGGTGAGGAGGTTGAGCCCTCCTCGGGGCTGCAGGACGTAAGTCCACACCATTTCAGGGGGATTCTGAGCGAGGAGGGGACTCGGTCCGTAGTCCATCAGCTCCCTGGTTTAACAAATGGTGTGTCAAGGCCCAGGGAGGAGACCCCAAACTCATCACTCCCTAAAGAGCTCCTTCCCCAGCTTTCCCGTCCCTGCCCATGGCCTCCTCACTCCACACAGCCCTCACCAGCCCCGGAAGCCTCCCTGGTCCAGGTGCCATCAGCTTAGCCTCCAGGCATCCCCCTCACCTCCAGTGACATGCTTAAGAAGGAACTTTCCCCAACGCAACCTGGCCAGTGTGTCACTTCAGTGGCTCTTCTCTGCCCTGGGTAAAATCCAAGAGGCGGGAGGGGAGCTGCAGGGCCGGCCCTGCCTATGCCTTCAGCCTCATCTCTCCTATCCTCCCACCTCCATACAACACTGCAGGCTTCGCAGGGGCCCTCAGGCCTCTCCTCTGGGCCTTCCCATGTGCTGCCCCCACCTCATGGGCACACTTTCTTTCTGCATTGTCACCTGGCTACCTCTTTCTCATCCTTCAAGTTTCCACGTAGAGGCCACCTCTTCCAGCCTCTCCCTGATTCACCCGGTCACTCCTCTGCTATTCTGCAGGCAGGGTCTACCTCTGCAGGTCTATATGGGCTGTAAACTCCACAAGGGCAGGCTCAGAGCTATCTTGTGTCCCCTGTGTCCCCGGGGCCCAGAACAGGGCTGTGGCAGGAGGTGCACATGCATCTCTGCAGACTGAGCAGGACTTAGCAGGAATGGGCAGTGACTGGCCACAGTGACAAGGTCATTGTGCTGGGGGCACCCTGTGCTTCTTGGCCTCTTCCCAGCCCTTTCTAGGACTCTGCCCAGGAGACTGGTCCATGGAAAAGCTGAGCAGGGAGTGCCCTTTCATCCACCATCCCATCCCACCCCAGACCTCAGGTTGCCTGCGGCACCCACACGGCCCCTCCAGCCCCCGCTGGCCGTGCCCTCCTCCCACCTGGTGGATAGGGCCACTTGCCCCCAGTGCAGACATCACAGGCAGGTGTGAAGGAACAGGCCACAGGTGGCTCCAGTTCGCAGGAGGCTGCAAAGGCCTGGGCCTGGCACATTTTTCTTTTTCCGTGGGTGGCACTGGTCAAATTCACCTCAGATTACAACAACATCCTGCCTTTTGAGAAAGTGAAGAATTTCGGGGGAGCGTGGAGGAGATATTTTTGGGCAGACAGGGCCCTCTCTGGATCTCCTTCTACCAAGAGAGGGTTCTGGGTGTCCTTCAAACTGTAGACAGTCACCAAGGAGCAGGAAGGCCAGAGTCCAGGATCTGGGGCCAGCGAGATCAAGCTCTGCCGGCCCAGGAGGGTCTGGGACCAAGTGCCAGGAGGCCTGGCCTTTCCCCTAAGCCTCCCACTCCCCACCCCCACCCCTATGCCACACTGCACTCTCCCCAGGAGCAGGGCTTTCTCCCACCACGGGGTGTATTTGTTGAATGAATATATCGCACACCCAACTCCTCTCTCCCTCCCTGAGAGACTAAGGTGTGAAACCCCAGCTGCCGCTGAAGCCTCCCTGGCCTTGGCTCACCACCTGGCAGGTCCTCCTTCCTGCCCCATCTCCCCCAGACTATTGAGAGAAGTTTCCAAATGGACACCACTTGTCCAGAAGTTTGGAGGTTAAGGGAAGGAGGGGGTGGTGGGCCAAGGGAAGCCTAGGATGGGGCTTTGTTGCCGAGAGGAAGGACCCAGGAAGAAGAGCGAACAGGAAGCAGATTCAGAGGAGGCTTATCTTATGGGGTCACCATGGGAGGCAAAAATCCTCCCATCACCAGGATTTTCTTTACATTTCAGCTGCCCCAGAGCACTAGTATCTAGGTCTAGTTTAAAGAAGGCAAAGGGTGATGTGTCTATTTGGCCAGGTAGGTCAAGTTAAAATTTGTGTAAGCTAATTGTACACCAGTGGTTCTCAACCAGAGGTGATTTGTTAAACCCCAGGGGACATCTGACAGTCAGGAGGTTTTTGATTGTCACTACAGGGCAGGAAAATGGGGTGCTACTGGCATTTCATGGAAAGAAAGCCAGGGGTGCTGCTCAACATCCTACAAGGCACTGGTCAGCCCCCATAGCAAATTATCTGCTCCAAAATGTCTATTGTGCCAAGGCTGAGAGATGCTGGCATACACAGATGCTGATGGAAGGGAAGCCTCTGTAGACTAAAACCACAACCTGCCTCTGCCTCTCCCTCCACTCCCACCCCTCTGACCTTGCTCCATTTTCCCACTGAACTCGGCATTTTCTTATCACAGTATAATTTGCTTATTTGTTTCTGGTCTTTTCCCCCACTGGAAGAGAAGCTCCCTGGCCGGGATTCTTGCCTGTTTTGCACGCTGAGGAACCCCAAGCACCAAGCTCAGAGTCTGGTACATGGCAGATGCTCAGTACACATTTGCTGAATAAATGGACAGTGGGCAAGGGAGACAGGAGTGGGGCAGAAGCCACCAGAAGGAAGGTTAGCCTTGGGAAGGCCAGTCACATTATTTCTTCCTGAGGCGGAAGGAAGCTACAGGGATACAGGTGAGAGGAATGAGTGGGCAAAGCCAGCAGCAGGGCTGGGGGACAGGCAGCCAGAGATGCTGGGCCTTCAGAACATGGGAGCTTTGAGCAGTGATGTGGTGGATGGGAAAGGGAGCTGGCTATGGGGCAGACAGGCCCACCTGGGATGGGCATGTGTAGGAGGGGTCAGGACCACCTTTCTATTACTGCCTGGCCAGAGTGTGTGAACTTGAGGTGAGGAGGAACCAATGGGCAGCAGGCTGGCAGGCACCTAGGAGGCCAGGGCATATGGGGCCTCCAGGGAGGGTGGGCCAGAGTGGCATGAGCTGGGAGGAAGCAGAGGGGAGCCGAGGGCCACGGTGGGTACAGCACTTCACCATCAAAATCCTGGGCTGCACCCAAGCACATCCCCCCAACCCCTTCCCCGGGGTGGGGGGCAGGGTGGGAAGGGGCACACAGAAAGGGAGAGACTGGGGTTGTTGGTCTCACTGCAGAATGGAGTGGGGAGGCTGTTGGGTCCTCGGTGTCCCCTCCTCACTGCCCACAAAGACTGTTCAGTGCCGGATGCCTCCCAGCCCTTTTCTGCTATTGCTGCTATTGTCTGACCCTGGAAGAGCCTCAATCTTCCTTCTCATTTCTTGGCCTGAGGCAGTGCCCTTGGCCTCCTTGCCCATTCACCCAAAGCCTGCCTGGGACCTCAATTTGGGGGGAGCCACCCAAGCCTGGCTGATGTAACTCCTGGGGCCCAGGCTGGGGGGAAGAGCAGTGGTTGTTTCCTGCCTGGCCGTCTCCCAGAGCCCAGGGCTCATAAGCACTTCCCAATGGCATACTCCCAGAACGGAGCCCGCTGGGCCTGGCCCCTCTGCTGCAGAGCTGGGTAGCGTGCCATTCCCCCGTCAGCCCCCCAGCCCAGCTCTGAGAGAGGCCTCAGAGCTCCTGAAACCCTGCCCAATGTGTGCGTGTGCATGTGCTTCTCCTGGGATGGGTGGAACGCTAGCCCTTCTGTCAGGTTCTCAAGGCACCCACTTTCTTGCAAAGGGGGGATCTTAGCCTTGCTGGGCTCAGTACCAGCTCTGGGGGTCCCTCAGCCAGCTCCCCCTCCCTCTAGGCTTCAGCTAATCGTAGGAAGGCACCTCATTTTTGCAGCACTTCAGTTGCCTCTTGCATGTCTGCTCCACCTGACCATCCACACACCCACCCCACCTCCCTCCCCGTGGCCCTCTCCATCCTAACTGTGTGAGGAAGGCAGCCCCTGCCCTCTGGGGGTTTACTTTAGGGGGAGAATGGCGTTGAGAAAAGCAGCATGTAACTCCACGCTGCGATGAGTGCTGTGAAGGAAAGAGCAAGCCTTACGAGAAGCCCAGTGGGCACCCGACCTGGCCCAGGGTGGTGGTCGAGGGTGTCAGGTTTCCAGAGGGGGCCTCAAAGCAGCAACCTTGAGAGGCAAACTGAAAAAGTTAAGTGAGCAACGACTCTAGCAAGCACCAAACTCGGCAACTGAAGCATGAATAAAAGAGAACGATATCATCCACCCATGCCACACCAGTTTATTAAGCACCTGTGCGTCAGGCATGGAGAAAAACTGGAGCACATAATAAGGCAGCTTTGGTGCTTGCCCACTGCAAGAGTCTGGAAGAGGTGGGCAAAAAATAAGTCATCCAGCCAAGAGATCAGGAAAACCAGGGGTGTGCCGGCAGAGGGCCTTCCCTGAGGAAGCAGCAGCAGGGTGAGTGGGAAGCAGGGTGAGGAGGAGGGGAGCCCCTAAGAAGCAGGCACGTGGTCTGGGCACAAAAGGCCTGTGGGGCCAAGACGGCTCTCGAAGGCCAAGATTGGGGGGCTCCATATTTCACAGGGCCACGGGCAGCCACTGGAGGTTTGCAGCAGAGGAGCAACACGGTCAGGCTCTCCCCGGATGCCCCCTGGCCGCCGTGGATGAGGGGACTGGGCAGGGCTGGCCTTTCCCTCGTCCCGACACCCCTACATCTCACGTCTGCCTGCCTAGCCAGTGGGAGCGGTGCTTCTCAGAGCCCTTCAGGAAAGCCTCCACCCAACCCTCTGAATCAAGCACAACAGGATTGAGGGGGGGCCCTCCGGAAGGGTCCTTCTCTTCATCGTGTTCTCCTGCACAAGGCTGTGCCCAGTGTGCCCCTCCCCAACTTCATGCATTTGACCCAGGACCACCCACCACCGTCTCTCCCACCAACATCCCCACCCCACCCCCGCCCGCCCTGCCCCGTCAGGGGCCTTTAGAGGACCCTGGACAAACAACGTATGTTACAGGCACTGGCAGTGCCTGACAGACTTCCTCTTGGACCTCCTGGTCCAGGATGCACACCAAAGCTTCCCTGCCCAGGTCCAAGGCGGCACAGCTGACTTTGAAGCAATGGCCCTGAATGTGTTCGTCAGGGGCCTTGGCAGCAGGCTCACGGCACTGTGGAAAGAGCTTCATCACAGCTTGGCCTCGGCCACACGCACTGACAGTCGTCCTCGACATTTCATCTTCCGAAGGCTCTCCTCTGAAGGCTCCCCCTGCCACCTTGACTGGAGTGGCAGATACGTGCTCACGATGATGCTCTGTGCAGGGCCCTGGGAGAGCGCCCGACCCCAGTGCTGCCACCCTGGAAAACCCTGCCTCGCTCTGAGCAGAAGCTGCACGTCAAGGAGCTCTCCCTTCACTCCTAAGCAAAGAAACAGGCTAATTCTTTGTGGAGAAGCAGCTGGGAGAAGGGCCTGGCTTCCTTCTTAGGCGTGACTTTCTTCTCCGATGTCCCCCAACGCTTACCCAACAATCAGGTCAATATAACCGATTTTGAAGAGTTGAGGCTGACAGGATTGGCCAATGAGCCCCGTCAGCACGAGTCTGGACGTTCTGCTCCGGAACGTTTGCTGTGGCATAAAGAAAATAGTAAGAAACTATGAACTCAGCAGAGCTGGAGGAGGAAGTCTTCAGGGAGAAAACAATGAGTGTGGGTGGGGAAGAGCAACTGTGCTCCCCAGTGACTAGGGAACAATGTTGAGTTGTTCCGTGTTTCTCCCAGGGGAGGAAGGCCACTAACGGGCCCTAAGTCCCGAGGGGTGGGTGTGGGGACCCATGGCCACCTCAACCAAGTCACTGCACTCAGTAGGTGCACTGATTATGCAGCAGCACAAAGTGTTCTGCTCTATGAATGTTCCGTTGTAAATTTTTTTTTTTTAAACAACAGATGGTTTTGAGCTTCCCACCTATCACCTGACATGACATGGCTTGTAAACTGGTACAGTAAATCCTCTCAGTTCAGGTGGCTTTGGGGTAATGGGGTCATCAGCACGAATTAATCAAGCCATTTTAAAGAAGCCCAGGTATGATTTCAAAGTACGTAAATATAGTTAGTTTACGCAAAACTAGATAAGTGCAACTCTAATTGGCACATGCAGATAAAATTATACAGAAACGCTTATGAGCAGCTGGCTTCTTATGGAGATGAAGATCAGTTTTCACCCTGGGTCTGGTGCATGAAACTAGATTTGTTAGCACACCCCACCTCTAGAGAGGGATGATTAAATTTCCCCCCAGAAGAGTCTGAAGCATGACAAATTTCAAATCAAGGAGGTGGTGTGGGTGAGGCTCAGCTGCACCATATAGAGGTAGAACTTCAAAGATGACACTGAGCTACTGAAGGCTCCAAAGACACTCAGAAAGCAGAAAGGCTTGGAGTGGAAAGGAAGAGAAAACGGCGGCGGGGGTTGGGGGAGGCTGGGGGGGCGGTTAACAGGGTAAGTAAAACTAGACAGACACACACACGTGCACGCACACACGGCAACCTCCCAAAGTCACATTGATATGAGATGGCCCTTCAACGCAAAGTCTTTCTTCCAATGGCCAAAGCAGCCGTCCACAGAACTTATATTTATGTGCATTCTTTAGGGTGCTGTGTGGTGTTGACTTAAGGAAAAAGCAATCATGGTTTTGAAAACGAAGCCCCTTTCCTGATGAGAGGCAGGACACCGTTCACAAGAGGGTCTGGAGTCCTGGTCTCCAAGGCCTTCTTGGGTGAACGTCGATAAATCATCTGCCAGGATCATCTTCCTCAGGGAGCTCAGCCAGATAAAAACAGAGCAGAAGTCAAGCTTAGAAAAAAGTCTTTTCTGAAATCCTGCTTGCCTGGCCAGAGAAAGGAGATGGCACTATGGCACCCTGTTGATCCTGTGGAGCAGACCCAGGGTGTGGGGAACAAAAGGAGAAAGGAGGTAACTGAATTTGTGCTTCAGTTCACCATGAAGTGATAGACCTGGTGGAAACCCATTTATCTCTGGCCCCAATCTTTATTAGGGACAAATGAAACCCAGGCCCACAAGGTTAAATGACATACAGTGATGACGCAGCTCACTGGACAGTTGGGAAGGGGCATCAGATCCCAGAGTTGCCCCAAGGCAAAGGAGGGGATACAAAGCTGCACCCCCACCCCAGGTTCTTCTCCCTAGACAGGGGCCTGGGCAAAGCCTCATTAGCATCATCACTGTGGCTGCACCATCTAGTGGTGAGGGGCTTGGGCACTTAGTACCTCCGCTTGAGCCCCGGGAAGGCCAGGGAGAGCCATGCACGGCGAACCAGGGAGTACCAGTCACACGTGGCACCCTGCCTGGGGCTGGAGAAGGGGCCTGAGGCACTGGCCTCTCCGGGCCCAATGACCTCACTGGTGAAATAAAAGGGGAAAAGCAGCCCACCTACTCAACTGAGATGTCCAGAGGACAGAGATGAGCTAATTCAGGAGCGTGGGCGCCAGGCAGGGAGGGTTCCGTTAGAGGTCCACACGCGGCCAGCACTGGCCGTCAGCGGAACGGGTGCTCTGCCCGGCTGCTCTCTCCAGAGCCTTGTGCAGCCTGCTCAGAATCACGGCAATCTTCCTAAGTGTTACACCCCCACCTCAACCCCAGGGCAGTTCTCTCAGCTGCCTCACATGGAGCTGTCTGTTCTACAGGCGACAAAGAACCAGCTCTCACTATAGGCTGAGACCCAAGTGACTGAGGAAGATTCCAGAAGCACCAGAGACCCTTCTCTACACTGTCAAGGAAGAGGCCCCAGAGAAAATGCCTTTCCTAGACTATACCACCTCAGGGGGATCCCAGCTACCCAACAGCTCAAATCCCAATCCAATCAGTCACCTCTAACCCCTTCCCCTCTCCCTTTTCACACCTGCGTGCTTCCATCAGCAAGTCCTGCCTGCCTCCCACACATCCTAAATGGACCTTCCTGTGGCCACACACGGGAACCCGCCTCACCCGGACCAACTGGTCTCCTGCTACTCCTCTGGTCTCGACAATCCCTTCTCCACCCAGCAGCCAGAGGGAAGCTGACTCTGGCACTCCCCTGGCTAGGACTGGCCAGTGCTTCTCATGGTCCTTGGAAAAGCATCCAATAAATTCCTACCTCCTCATCCACCATGGCTCTCCCCAGCCCACTTCCTGCTTTTTCTAGTGCTCTCTTCCTGCATTGCTACACGGCAGGCTCCCAACCCAGCCCAAACACCACCTAAGGGCACCTGCCCCCTCATCTTGTCAGAAGCCTGAGAGGGCAGCAGTGTGGAAGGTGGCTTTGGAACCCAAGAGCCAGAGTTCAAATCCAGGTTCTGCCATGCTCCAGCTGACCTCTGTGTGCCTTGGTTTCCCCATAGGGCGAAACCAAAATGAAATAATGTATTTCATACCAGAGACACAAGGAATAAGAACAAATAAATACTGTATGATTGAGTTACTATGAACCAAATATATCGTGTAACATATTGATTCAAAAAATTTTTTATATGTATCCAGTACATTTAATTGAGAAACACATGCATTTATTCATCTGTGTTTACTTTTTAGATTTTAATTGTTTATATTTTCAATTATTAAATGTACAAAATAAAAATTAGAAAAAAAAGAACAAATGAGCACCTCAGGAGGTCGAAGGGCGTCTCTGTGCCCAGGAGACTGAATCTGAGGCGGGCTGTGTGTGAGAAGCTAGTCCAAAGGTTCTCCTTGAAGCCCACAGCAAGCGAGTCTCATCTCTCCAAGAGGAAGGGCATCTCCCAAGCCTCCACGGAGATGGCCCCGAAGCCATTAAGGCCTAGACTCAGTCACTGCTGCCAAAGGGTCTTCCCAAGGGACAGGACAAGCAAGAGCACACTCTGAACCACAGAGGAAGAGGCAGAAATTCTGAATAGGAATAAGAATTAACTCAGGGGCTGCCTGATGCCCCACCCAGAGCCCCCAGAGGCTCTGTCCCACCACAGTGCCTCTCCCCATGTCCTGCCCTTGTGCTGGAAAACAACGCCTGGGTTTCAGATGGGCCCCAGCCTCCTTGGATGGCCCTTGGCTTCCTCGGAGCCTTCCTAAACACCCCCAGCTGAGGCCACGGGAGGCCCAGCGGATACAGATGTGGGCGTCCCCATGGCAACCATCCTATCCCGGCTGAGTTTCTGTTCATGTTACTATGGGGCCCCAGGAAGGAAAGCGGGCAGCTACCCTGGCACCCTGGGCTGGCCGAGGCTGGGGAAAGCTCATTGTCCCCTTCCCTCTACCTCCCCCTTCCCCGGCTGGGCCACTCAACGCTCATCTGTGAGCCCAGGGTGCCCAGACCAATGTCACGGCAAAGTCAACGAGGCCCCAGCCAGCAGTCCAGTTGCTGGGCCCCTGCCTAGTTCTGATGACCCTCATTCCTTCTACGATAATAATAGCTCCACTTTATAGCAGGCAGAGCAAGTGCAAATGCCTCCCGAGGCCAGGCCCGACTCAGAGCTGAGTGAGGGGGCCAGGTGCTGAGCAGGTGCGGTGGCAGCTTTGCTGCCCGCCGACAGGAGGCAGCCGCCCCTTGCCTACCAGGCAGCCCGCGGGCCCAGCTGGCCAGAGCTTCTGAAAGACCAAGAGAAGTTGAATATCCAGAGTTTCTTGTAGTATCTTCCAATGTCTAAATGTTGGCAGCTCTCGTTATTCAGATCTAAAAGAAAATATTCTGTATGGTTGAAACAAGTCACGTCTGTGTGGGACTGGGCCTGGGTGGGCAGTTTGCAACCTCTGTTCCATAAAGGCAGTGTTTTAAAAGCGCGTGTTTACTGCTAATCACAGTGGCTACCATTTAGTGACTCTTTTCTATTTGTTAGGTGGCCCTTGTCTCACTTAACCTTCCCCAGACACCCTGAGGCCACCAGCTGGGAGGACACTGGGCCTTAGCTGACAAATGAGGTGGCAAGTGGGCGCTGAGGTTGGCACTCAGTCCTGTTTGGTGTCAACCAGGGACCTTAACCACAGGCCTCCCCCCTCAGCCATGCCTCTGAGCTGAGGGCTAGGCCTGGCATGTCGAGCCCTGCCCGTGGCACTTCCGTCCACTTCCATCTGCCCCTGTCCCCAACACCTGCTAAGATCGCTCACCTGCCTCCTCTCTGCCACCCACCCCTGGCGCCTGGCGCTAAGTCAGATGACCCTTCCTGCCACCCCTTCTTTCCACTTGTACTTCATGGGCTGGACTTCATCCCTGGGCGTTAATCCTACCCAGCGATCCTGACCATATCCAGATATGGCTCCAAATGTCCTCCAAATCCCCCTACCCCTCCACCCTGCTGCCAACTGAGTTTCCATTTGGCCCATGACATTTAAAAATATCTATTCAACCCTGGCAAATAGAACCCAATACCCCCAGCTGCTTAAATGCCACTGCCTCCTCCGGCCCCCACGTGCCTGTGCTTCCAGTAAAAGCGTAAGCCGACCGAGGACGCCGGGGCCCTTGCAGCCCTCCACTCCAGTCACGCCAACCTTAATTTGGCTCCTCCGTCAAATGTGTTGCCAGCTCGCGCCCATTCCTGACCCTACAAGGAGAAGACGGGCACAGGCTCAGGGGACTCTTGAGCAGCAGGGTGGGGCGCAGGCCACCCGTGCCCATGAGGCAGAGCACATGCCTGGAGCATGGTGTGCCGTCGGCCCAGCTGCTCTTCTCCTCTCCCTGGCTCCCCGCCCGCCGGCCTCATGGGCCTACTGTTAATATAGTGGCAAAGAGGCCCAGCAGCTGGCCCCCGCCATATCTTTCCACACACGGTGACAACTGACAGCACACTTATTTGGGTCCTGTCCATTCCAAATGTGCATTCTTTTAGAAAGAGCAGAGCTGAGGTCTGCCTGGTTGCTGCCTACCGAAAAATGCACCTGCTTCACTTTGGGAAATGGGGAAAGCTGCAATGATCAATTTGCGAGGACGGGCCCAAGGGATGGCTGGTGCCTTTTGGAGATGCCTGGGGCTCACAGAAGCCAAGGTCTACCCCCTCACAATGTCCTCAGCCTGCAGCTGAGCTGAAGCTCTCAGGTCACCCGAATAACCGCCGCGGCAGGGGCCTGGGGTCTGGCCTTTCTCTTCTTCTCAGCATCTCTTCCCAGGGCCTAGCTCTTCCCTACGCCTGGCACAAAGCTGCAACCAGTAAACAGTGGTGAAGTGAATAAAGACCTCATTGGGAAGAGAAGGGGAGAGTAGGTCTAAGACCCTGACGTGCTCTCTCTGGGAGAGAAGGGAAAAGAGGATGATTAAACGTATCCCCAGAAGAACCCCATAAAGCATAGGCAGTTAGGTGCTTTCGAGCCTCAAATACAGAATGGAAAGATTCAGTCAATGGTCAAACAACATCAGGGATGATTTATGGGATGTGCTCTAAAATACCCCAGAGAAAAGATGGGGTGACAGAAGAGCCAGAGTAGCAGAAGCTGATGGCTACTGAAGCTACACTACAGGGTCCTTGGACTAGTCCCTGCCTTGGTGTGCCTTGAAATTTCCATAACAAGTTTTTTAAAAATGCACATGAAAAAAATGTTCAGTCAGGACCTCCTGAGAGCATACTGTGGGCCAGGACCTACTCTGGGCACTTCTTGATCTGTACTAAAAGGAGAGGGCAGGGACGCCCGGGGCAGACAGCCAGCGCAGCACAGAAGACCCTCGCCCGAGGCGGTGGGTTTGTTTGAACTGTCCCAGTCCACTGACCCACGGAGGCAGTCTGATCGCACACTTCTGTTTCCATTTATGATTTTAAAACATTCTCATGAAACCCCAAGACCCGCCATTCAACTCCACAAAGAGCTCAGCCCCTACCCTCATCTGCTCAGCATGTCCTCCCCCCTGGCCCACCTGCCCCACCAGGAGTAACCAAATACAGACTCTTGCATGTTTCCTACCCTTACTTTAAACATTTTAGCTTCCTCATATACCTATTGGCTTAGCTTTGCTGCTGAACTTTATAAAAAGAGTATCTTACTGCACGTATGAATATGGCTTGGCGACTCAGGGTGTTTTCTGGCATTTCACCAAAAGAAAACAAAGCGTAGTGGGAAAAAGACTCCGGCCCTCTCTCCAACTCCTGAGAAGTTAAGTTTTCAACCAACAAGGCTCCAGGAGGTGAGGGGTCAGTTCTGCAAAGTTCCTCTCCTGGCTGGAATGGGGCTTCAGAATGTGCCAGCAGGAAGTAAGGAAATGTCTTAGCTCATGCCCTCTGTTATTTGGGAGTGCACCACTGAGGCCAAGGGCACAGGTTAAACCCTACACTGATAAGGCTGTTCCTTGGCTGTGCTGCAAACATAAACAAGTGAAGTGACAGCAAATGTCATGGTAAAGGCAGATCAAGACAACTACATCTGTCGATTTATTATTAGAAGGCAAATGTCAGGGAAAGAAAGAAAGAAAATATGCCTGAAGTAATTTATTCCTGTTGAAACTCAACAGGGCTTCAGCTGGTTGGAACCAGATACTTCCTACCACCTTCAGCTAAGAATTGCCTCACTAGACACTGGGATCAAAATCTAATCTGTCCCCTTTGGTGGTAAATATTTGATGGTGAGAGTCAAGAAAATGCCTCACAAGGAACTACAGGAAAATCACTTCGCAAGCCATGGTACCCAGGGCCAGGCAATGCACCTGCAGTTCCTCCCTCAGCCGCTTGCCGTATCTGAGAAGAGAGTTCAGGAAGGTTGGACAGATCAAGAGGTGCTCAAGGTGCTCCTGGGGGAACCAGGATGGACATTTCCCAATAAAACATTTTTAACAGGCATTTACATTCATGTATACTTGTTAAAATAGTGAAACAGAAACTAAGTAATACTGGTAATCTTTTGTCTAGCAGGGGTATAATTTCCCTTTTAAAAACAAATGCATTTACATAGGAAAAATGAGTAAGAAAACGGTTCAGCAAGTCAGGGTATGGGGTGTGGCATAACTCACGAAGGAGGCATGAGAGTAACTGAAGTTTCCCCTCGATATTCTTCAGGGAGTGTAAAATTTTTTTTTAATTTCACCTAAGGCATGTTTGAGCGCAGTTCAGTCTCTGCCTGAAAACGGCCCTTCGCAGGTTCGCAGTCCGGCTCCGGCTCCGAGGGAGGCCGGCACCCTGGGCGCTGCCCCCGGGTCTGTGCTGAGAAGCTGCAGGGCCCAGAGGGCGTGGGAGGAAAGGAGGCCCCACTGCTGAGGGGAGCCCCTAGGAAAGGCCCTGAGGAGGTCGCCCTTTCCTTCCTCCTGGGACAGCTCTTTCCCTCAACTTTAGGCAACGAGCTCAGAAAGAAAGGCGGGCGCCCAAGCCACTTTTCAGGCAAATCTACCCGATTTAACCAGCGAGCTCAATCGGAGAACATCAGCGCGCTGAAGTTGGCAAAGAACTGGAGATGGGAAGTTACTTTTCTTTTAAGCATGCTACAAAATATTAATTAAAGAATCCTTTATAATTATGTTATTTCCATCTAATTTGCATAGTTATAATTATATATTTAATGAATAATCATGTATAAACATTTATATATTTAATTGTTTGTAATTACACAGTTATAATTACAAATAATATCGATATCACTGTTATTAATAATAAATAAGGAAACATCAGCTAGCCCTGCCGTTCCAGCAACCCCTCCAGTTAGTGCTGTCTTTCACAGTCACAAGACGTCCCAGCTGCATGACAAATTAGGTGGCAACCCTGGTCAGACACCATAGCTAACCCATCATGTGCAAGGTGGGGAGGGGGACAGGGACTTCCAAAGTCTGGAGAACCTTCTTTAGATTGTGGCCATTCCCAATTTAAACTGTCTAGACCCGAGATGAGGAGAGGTCTAACGTTTGGGTTTAAAATTATCAAACGATGCGGGGGAAGAAACACATGGCCAACATACAATCAGAGCGCTGTGAAGACTTCTCCAGTGGTCGTCGTCACCAGCAGTTTGCATTATTTTGTTTCTAAGAGAGCTCGGTCACCTTCACGAAGAACTAAAAGAAATCAGACAGAGGCCTGGAATACATGTGGCTTCTCTTTTCCCATCTCTTCTTACAGTTACATGTTCCCTCAGTCTCTCTTGGTGGCAAATTTCTGAAATATATTTATTACTAAAGTTCAACTTTTTTTCTTAATTGGTTAGAAAAAAGGGCAACGACACCAAGGTCATGGGTCCCAGAGACACCAGCCCCACAAGCAGAGCAGGAAAGCAGCTCCCGGCCCTCTCTCCCAGCTCACGGTGGGTCAGGACATGCCGTTAGCACCAGAGCTTCCTTGGTCAGAAGGCGTCGGGTGGGGAATGAATTGGTGTGTGCTAACAGCAGGGCCACACTCATGGCCTTGTCTGAAGGACAATTTAGCCAAAGCCCTGTGTTCACCCACTACGTATTCCACTGCCTGTTGTCAACCCTAGAGAAACACTTGCAAACGTGCGCACGGAGGTATGTACTGGGATCAGCTCTACAGGGTCACTTGTTGTTGCGACAGAGTGGTAATGACCTAAATTCACGTCAGTAGGGAAGGGACTGATGACCGTCTTCTCTTCAGACCACAGATGTCAGGGTGACAGTTAAAAAGAATGAGGCAGCTCTCACAGGAACTGACACGGGTCTCCAAGATATGCTATTGAGTGAAAGTGCTGCAAAGTGATAGGCCCCTTACTTGTATATTCAGAAAAGAGGTTTTCTATCTAAATTAGCCACTTGTAAGAGGCTGGTTACCTCTGAGGATTTGAGTGGTAGAATATGGAGACTGGAGTTGGTAGAGGGTCACCCACGTGGGGTTTAGTCTTAGCTTTCTTTTGTGTATGTATGTTTTAATTATATAATACATGTAATTTGTATATCACACAAGCAATTAAAAATAAATTTAAAGAGTAATGGCTGGGGAGAGGCTGCTACTGTGTCCTAAGTTTCACACGGCTGACATCTTGAACAAGGAGTAGGGAGGAAAATGGACCTGTCTTTCCTGTCCCTTAATCCCCATATCGGGGCGGGCTAGCTTTCAGTAATAACTAGTGCTTTTGGAGTTGCATGTGTTTTGGAATAACCAGCAGAAAAAGAGAGTAACACCAAATTAAATTAGCTTTAACCCTGGCCAAGCCCTTCCTGGCTGCTGTGTGGCCTTTGCCAGGTGAGACTAGGAAGGGCATGGTATAGGTCTATTTCTAGTGTCCAAACCACTTCTAGCCAGCTCTTGCTCTGCTCTTTCTTAAATAAGGAGGCAGTGGAATCTCAGTTCTAAAGTGATCAAGAAAAGAATGTGAAGCTGTGAACTGTCCATTTGGATGCTGACAAAAAAATAGGTCTGCTATCAAGGGAGTTGACATCTGAGCTCGTGGCTCACATTCCACTGCTACAGAAAGGTTCTCCACTTGGTGTAGTAAAAAAGAGACTGAACTAGGACTCAGGAAAAGAAGAAAGAAAAAAAGGTCTAAGCTGGTTTTATCACTAACTAGCAGGCCCTACCAGTCTCTCCAAGCCTTAGTTTCTTTACTTGTAAAGTGAAGGGGCTAAGACACGATGCCCCCAGTCTCTTCCAGCTCTGGAATGACTTCTGTCCACAAGGACTTTAGTTTGAAATGCCAATTTAGGGTGCTCCTCTCACACCCTCCTTGGCACTAGGTTCTTTCTGCTCCCACTGCAGCCTTCTCTATTGAGCTCTGGACCCATAACATCTGCCTACTGGACACGTCCTCATGGGCAACCCAAAGGCACCTCCAACTCAACATGTCAAAGACAACTTGGGGTCTCCTCCCACCCTGCACCTGGGCCACTTTCTGCCCTTCTCTAGTTCAGGGAAAGGTGCCAATGCCATCTACTTCCACCTCGGTGTCACCCTTGGCACAGCCAATTCCCTGTATCTATGCTGTCACCAAGCCTTGCCAGTCCAACCTCCTAAATAACTCTTGAAGCCACTCTCACTGCCACCAATTTTCTGCATCTCTAGAACCACCCACCTCCCTAGACAGAGCTACCATCATCTCCAGCTTCCTCTCGAAAATCCACTCCCCCAACTCTGTGGCCAGGAGGATCTTAGAAAAAAACAGCTTCATTATGGCACATCCTGGCCAGCAGGACAATGGCTTCCCATCGTTCTAGAGACATTGTAAGACAACAAAAGAGTGCATTTCATCTTGCCAGGTCTGCGAGATGCTCCATGGCAGCCCTGCCACCTCTCCAGACTCATCTCCCCCTGCACCCAGCGCTGCCAGCCCTGTCAGTTCCTCCACCAGGGGGCTCGTGAACACACTGTCCCTCCACGTGGAGCAGAACCACCTCTGTGGCAACAAGCTCAAGTGTGCACGTGCCATTCTCTCAGAGGAGTACTCCCTGACATGCTCAAATCTAGGGCAGCTTCCTCCGCCACACCTTCTGGAAAAAAACACATTTCTTCCCTACAGTGCCCTCAGCTCAGATCATCGCAAAACCCTCCTCAATTTGACAACCATTTCCAGATCCCCTCCGAATGCCCCTGGAGTGGGAAGACAGGCTTAGCCCACCATCACATTCTCAGTGCCTAGCAGAGGGCAGGCCCCACAGTGCCTCTTTGTAGCTCAAACTCTTCCTGCTTCTAAGACCTTCCATCAAGAGGCCACTAAGAGATAACTGAAAATCCATATAGGGGAAAGAAAAAAAAAAAAACAACTTGACTGGGACTGGCATCTCCAATTTTAGCCTGGCTGAGCGCCTCATAATCTTCCCCGTTGCTCACCTACCTCTTGGCCTTTACCCCACTATCACCACTGTCACCATAACCGTCATCACCACCACCACCTCCACCCCCACTGCTGGTAGCCATCGCCAACTGAGCCCCCAGCTTGCTATCTGCTTACTACTGACCACTACTGGGTACTTTCTATACCCTTTCTCATTTGACCACCTCTGCAGCCCTGGAAGGCAGGTACTGCCACCTCATTTTGCAGCTGAGAGGACAGAAGGCCAGACTGGCAAAGTCACTGGTCTGTTATGGAGCAGAGGGAGGCAAGATTTATATCCAGGCCTGCCTGGCTCTGAAGTCTAGCTTTTCAAGGGCCTCTCACCCCAGTCTTTCTGTTGAGTCCTTCTCACAGGACCATCCTGATTCCTTTAAAAATCCACCTAATTACTATACAAGGAAAGACATCAGATAAAACCCCTTTAAAAACAAAAGCAAAACGAGGTACCTGCATTTCATCCCTTTAATTTAGTACAGTAGTAAAGATTCTTCTCTCTCACATATGTTTGGAGAATGCAGCAAGGCACAAATGAAAGATGAAGAAATTAGAGAAAAATGAAAGAAATAAAAGCATTGCTAACTAGGTAGCATGACTAACACGAAGAATCCAAAAGCTTAAACCAAAAATTAGCTTAAATTTTTAAAAAGCCCTACATTAAAAGTATGAAAACAATAAAGTCCAAGATGACATTGAAGTTGGAGGTTCCTAGATTTTGAGATTTCAGACAATGCTCAAATTTCAAAAGAAATGTGGGGTACCAACATGAGGTGGCCAACTATTTTTAATCTTCTAAGTAAAGCCATTTCAAAAAATGAAACTAAAGAATTTTAAGGGAAGCAGATGTGACTCAAGCAGTTGAGTGCCCGCCTCCCACATGGGAGGTACTGGGTTTGGATCCCAGTGCCTCCTAAAGGAAAAAAACAGACAGACAACAAGCAAAAAACAACGAGCAGACGAGCAGACAACAAGCAAAAACAATAAGCAAACAGACAAGGGAGCCATCTTGGGGGAGGGGAGGATTTTAACTCTAAATTCTTAAAACAAAAACCCTAATTGTCATCTGCTGGTGACATAAAGAGAAATGACATTGAAATACTAAAAGGTAGGAAGTTTATGTAGCTGCAAAATCAAGAATAGTCCCCTCTCTGAATAAAGTAAGCCCGATGAAAACCTACATCGTCATTATTTTTCTCATTTTGGTGTGGATTGTCAGCTGGGAGCCATTGATTTAGTTCAACTCTCTCTCTCATATAGGAATCCCATCTACAAAATCCTCAAAAAACACTCAATGAGTGTTTGCTTGAACAGCCCCGTTTCCCTTATAAACCAGCCAATTCCAAAAGTAGCAGAATATGAGAAAAATGCACAAAATCAATATCATTCCTATAAACATATAATAAACAGCTTGAAAATATAATGAAAAAAGAGAACCCATTCACAGCAGCAACAAAAATATCCAATACTGGGGAAATAACTTCACATAGGATATATTAGAATTATATAAAGAAGACAAATCCTTAATGGCAGAAATAAAGAGCAGCTCAAATAAATGAAGAGAACAACCATACTTCTGGCTTGAGACTAAATGCAGAAAAGATGGCAATATTTCTCAACTTAATTTATAGATGGAATGCAATTCTAGTCAAAATATCACCAAGGTCATTACAGAACTTGATAAAAATGGCTCTTAAATTCATACAAAGAATAAATAGGCAAAACTATCAGAGAATTCCAAGGCAGTATGTGGGAAGACGGTGCTTGCCCCAGCAGGTCTTCAAATGTAGTCTAAAACCACAGTCAGGGAAGCTGGGAGCCAATCACAGTGAAACGCGGGGACAATGTCACCACTGAAGAGACCGAACGGGAATAAACTAGCTATCAATAAAAATTTTTTTAAAAATACACAATCCGCATTATTCCACAATACTCTGAGGACAGACAGATGCTTACCTTATTATTTCAATCGTGGACAGTAGGTGTTAGGTTTTTTGCTTGTTTTGTTTTTTTAACTAATTAAGCAATATCAGAAATGAACATAGTGACAAGATATAAAAAAGCAAAAATTTCCTGACAGCATTTAAAAAAAAAGCAAAATCACCTGTCTAATTCCTATCTAGTTTTCAAGGCTCATCTCAAGTCCTAGAGGGCTGGTAGTTAAAAGCACCGTTTGGCTGTTCAATTCACACCCTTCTCTAACTGGTGAGTGAGAGAGAGAGAGCGCTGCCGCCAGCAGGAGGGGGAGCAGGCGAACCCCCTCTTTCATCCTTTGGGGGCCCTGCCCGACTGGCAGGGGCAGCTTTCTAGGACACAGATTTCACACTTAAAGGCCTCGCCTGATCAGAACTCCCCGCCAGCCTCACGGCAAATTGGACCTCTGTGGTTGGGGAATGCCTTCTCTTGCTCTTCTTTCCTCTCTCCTCCTGTTTAGAGCTGGGAGGGAAGTGGAAGCTGTTTGAGGAGGGAAGTCCTAGACCAACAAATGGAAGGACTCCTGACTTACGACGATTTGGGGCCAAAACAAAGGCCAGGGGTGGGGGATGGGAAGTCATTTTCGTTTCTGATGTCAGTCAGACCTGACCTGCACTCCTCCTGGCTTCGTGAAGTTTTGTTTATTGCTCTATGAGGAATCCTGTCAGCATTGCCTGAAGGGCACCTGGTAACCTTGTAAGTCATCTGATCCAGCACCTCAGGATTCTCGGGTACAAGGGAAGAAGGGGTAGAAAGAAAAGCCTGGAGTGGAACCCGAGCGGGCCTGCAACGGAGGCAAAGGAGAGGTCAGCGGAGTGCACCCTTCCCTGGACCCTCCCCCCAAGGGTCAACACATCCAGCCCCAGTCCCCACACACCTGCCAGTGGAGAGGGGGGCGCCCTGCAGCCACCTAAGTGAGCCACACACCCTAACAGCTACCCAGGGCAGGACTGTCTTATGGAAAAACAAAGCCCCTGGAAAGTAACAAACAAATACCTTAGAAGCCTGTTTAACTCAACGCAAACTACAGTGCAGGAGGCCGATTTCCCCGTTATCAGGATGGACTGATTACAGAGCCCACATTCATTTGCCTGAAGATAATTGCCTCAATTCTCCACTTCACTTTGCACACATAGAAATAGTACCAATCTACCCGAGCCTCAGTGACTAGACGTGGAAAATTGGTCTAATCATATTTTGAAGAGCTCACTCTGCAAGGATTTCTCTGGGCGTGTGCCTGAACCGAAGCACCACTGAGGCGCCCCCCACCCCCACCCCGGGCTCATGGCTCGCTCCCTCCCCCAGGTCTGAAGGGCTGAGTCAGATCCTCAGCAGATGAAAGGAAAACAACTTTGAGGCTCTCTGTCAATGCTGGGTGGATGAAGGAAAAGGTGGGATGACCTAGAGAGCTGGACAGAGATAAAACCACGAGCTGGCGTGAATTCCTGCAGCTGAGTGGTCCTTGGCAATCAGCAGCGTTTTCAACCACAGGCAGGAGTGGTGTGCAGGGTAGAAGTGGGCAGCTGAGGCTAGGCCATTTGGGCTGCGGCACCTTTGGGCACTGATGTCTCAGCTGGCCGCAGGAAAGAAGCAGACAAGGTCAGTGCACAGCACACAGCAAGCAACTGGTCAGAAGTTCAAGGATGAAAGCAGGGACCCCGTGAAAGCTAAGTGGGGGCGGGGGGGGGCGGACCCAAAGCAAAGGGGGGCATCATCTCACAGCCACCCTTTGCCTCACTGAGGGACCTTTCAGGCACTTCCTGTTGGATCGGGAGCGTAGAAATTGCTCCTCCCACGGCAGAGGTAGACAGGCAGGTGCTACATCTGCAGCAGAACCCCATCAGAAGGCAAAGTGAAGGTAAAGGAAATGCACCTTCCAAGTAGACAACTCCTAACAATCTCCGTACACAGGAATACTGTGCATCCTTGATCCTATCTCACTTTCAAAATGAACGGCACAAATATGGTATTGTAATCTTGACAATGGCCTCGATGGAATCCGGCCATGCCGAAAAGATCATTATTTCCCCTATTGTTTGCTTTTAGCTCTAGATAGCATTCCCCCCAAATCACAGACTCGGTTGCTCGGGGGGTTCACCATTTCTACTGGTGAGAGCCAATTGATATCAGCGCAGTCTGAGTAACAGCAAAATAGCACCCTAGAGAAATGAGCCAAATGCTTTTGCATTGTATCCAGACCTCTTTGGCGGAGGGAGGGGGCGACAGGAGGGGCCAATGCCAAACTCTCCGTGGGGTTGAGTCTTTCTGGCTGATTGCCACAGTGAGGGGTGGGGAGCCCGTCAAACTCCCTGAACTCACTTCTACGCAAAGGAAAGTTTGAAAAGCTCTCCATCTCGAAAAACAGTCCTTTCCAATGATTGCCCAAAAGATATGTTCAAGAGCAATTATACCCCCTCTTCCTGGCGGCAGAACCAGTCTCTTCTCTTGCGTCCCATCTTGGAAAATGTGTCGGTGTCCGAGGCCCATGACACAGCCTGCCGGCCTTTCGAGAACTCGGGCTATTAATCCTTGACCCCAGCGAAACAAGCACAGCTCTGCACGTGCTAAGGCACACGGGGACAGGAAGGGTGAAAGCAATCCTCTCATGGATGCTTAAAAATTCAAAGAAAAACTCAAAATCAGACCACACTAAGACCCACCTCTGTCGGAAGGCCACCGGATGAAGTCTACCGCTGATTCTAATCACGGTTCCCGAATTCCCCAACCCCGTTTTAACAATCTGGCATGAAATTTACTCCTTTGCACTCACTGGCAGCCTGTGTTCTAGTATTTGGGGGCATTGCACATTGCGGTGGGCCACAGGAGTTGTTCACCCTCAATTACTGCCATCTGCCTGCAATGCCAGAATAGTGTCTTGGTGACAGAAGCAACTCAATGCATGATTGCTAAACAGCCAATTTCATCTTTAATTTCCGTGACAGCTCCAGGAGGGACGGCAAAGAGGACCAATATAAGTAATAGATGGGACTTGGCTAATTTCTGTATTTCAACAAGTGAGTTGCAGAGCAGAGGGCCTCAGTGCCCTGTACTGGGTGGGAAAGCTCTACAGCAGGCACACCTGTCTGACCACGTCTTGAAACTGCAGCCCAGACATTTCTTCCCACTTGCACTTTCAAGCGCTTCCAAAATAGAAGCAAAGTCAGAAGACCATGCTCATCTATCTAGCCCTCAAGGCCCTCTCCCACGTCCCACAGATGCCTTTTGTGGAACCAGACTCAGCTGAAAAGAGCACTGGCGGTCACTGAGTTCCAGCTCTCCCCAGCCCTAAGTCCATGGAAAACATCTCCAGCATGTGCCTGTCTAGCCTTTCATTTAACACCTCTTCTGACAAAGAGCTCACAACCTCCCAGCAGCCACCCCATCTCAGAGTCCTAACTGTTAGAATATTCTTCCTTGAGCTGAGCTGAAACCTACCATAGGTTCTAATTTTGCCCTCTGGAGCCACGGAAAATAAATCTGAAAGCCTCTTCCACACGACACTCCTTTAAGGGTCTGAAGACAATCTTCTTCACAATTCATCCAAATAAAAACCTTATTGTATGATACTGTAATGAACTGGAAACTCTGCTTTCCTGTCCAACTGGTTTAGGAGCCTCCCTCCGGCAGAGCCCCAAAGGTGATATATGGCCACACTTTATTTACCAGCAGTCAGACAGAGCCCCTTGTTCCTTAGCCTGGTAACAACCCAGGTCGTTCATCACCCACTTGCTCCTTTTTGAAATTCACTCTGCAGCAAGCACTTTTTAAAGTCATGCACGTAATGCATTTTAAAGAGCATTTTCTGCACAGATCCATTTGCTCGACCTCGGCACTAAGTGCGAGATGGAACAGTATTTCAGCGAGATTCCCCGCTCCTCCCGAGCCTGCCTGAATGTACACTGAAATGTATTTGTAACTCTCCATGACTAGAGTTCTACAATGCAGCGCTTTCTTAAATGTCCGTTTGCTGATTAAAATGCATCTTGCAAAGAAAGTGCATTACTAATGCAGAATCTAGTCCAAAAGTATGTATTATGTAATGCACATTTTTTAATAATGCAGGCAATCTCGATGTATCTATATTAGTGAATCGGCTCTGGGCTGCCATCCCCACTATAGGCATAAAGCACTCCATCTGAAAAACGAAGTGCTTTCTTATGTACACTAAAGAATCATAGTCTACCTTGTTGCTGACAGCTGGCATTAGTTTCTATTGAAAGGGCATTTACCAGCACTCACATATTCCTGGGTTTTCTTTCCACTGTGCCCTGAAATCCACGTGAATGACGTCTTTATGTACCGCACACTTTTGGGGGCGGGTGTGTGTGTGTGTGTGTGTGTGTGCTAATCCAAAGAAAGAAAGCAGGTGGGTCCACGTAACAGACACTTTAGAAACGTCCCCCAACAGTTGGGGCTGAGAGTAGAGGTCAGGATTTGAGAGACAGAACTCCAAACACCCCTGTCCAGCATCCTCTGATAATATACACACAATGATTGGAGCCATCCAAAAGCTTGTGATAAAACCTTTTCACCGTTTCTCTGGAGAGGGTTAGAGAATAGCATGACTGGAATATGGGAGCTTGTCCTTTTATGAGGTTCACCAAATCAATCCCACCTTATTAAATCAATCAGTATTTTAATGCTACAATCTAACTGGCAGAACATGAGCTGCAAGATGATCATGGCCAGGATGTGAGGTCAGGAACATTCAAGAACATCCATAGCCAAGACGCAGAAACTACAAGCTCACCACATCAAAAGCAATGACCAGACTCTCCATCCTCACTGCACATTTGAGGGCAGGGTGGCCAGGGTGTGAGGACGAGGTCAGCCATGCTGAGTCACACTAACAGCTTTGGTGTATGTCTGGTCAGCCACCAAGAGGGAACAGCCTGGGGACAACCTCAAAAGGGAAACAGGAAGAAGTCTAAGTGGTAGAATCTCTTCCACTCAGCCTGACTCAAATAGGAAAGAAAGAAACCCACATGAGGCGCCCCAAGCCTGGCAAGCTGATGGGTGCTCTCGTGGCTTCTGGGAAGATGGTTTGGCTCTGAATTATATTGTCTTTGGACTTGTCACTATGGCAAAGGGGGCATTCTGTATTTCAACAGGTGATGGCAAGAGTGAGGACATGAATGCATGACCCAAAAGATGCAGTCAGGTTACAGATGGAATGCAAGAGCTTCTGAAGTACTGTCCTTTCCAGAGCAAGGACCACTGCAGGGATCCATCTCCAGAATGTCCTAGAGCACATCTGATTTGGGGTTCAAAAACATGACCTAGTGGTGTCAGGTTGACCCCTGACTCTAATGCTCCTATCCAGTAGTTTTCTCGTGGAGAATTCAAGCTGGAGTAAACCATATTGGTAGGTAAGGAGGAATTCTTGGTCATTTAACCTTCTGGTTAAGAGATGAATCCTGAAACGTCTTAATGCAGGAGTTTTCCTTTGTTCACTGCTCTACCTTCAGTGCCTGGAATGGAGATAGAGCTTGGCTCCTGGTAGACACTCAATACATGGCTGTTGAATGAACTAACTGTTGAAAACCTATCGCAGAATCTAAGAAGTAGCTGTAAGGGGCCCTCTGAGAGTTCCTCTGTAACTGACCACCCTTGAGAGTTCCAAAGGGGCAGAGAACCAGCTGTACCTCCTGAATATGGGGACAGGACTGGCTTCCCTTAACTAGCGTTCCAGCTAATGAAGGTCTGACTGTGGTCGGTGGTGTTCTCAGCTAGAGCTCATGGCTGTCTGCCAAGCACTTCTTAAGGAAGATGCCTATTTGCCAGTGAGGTAATTATCCAAGTGAGACTGGTTGTGGACCGGGTGTGTACTTTTTGGAAACTTCTCTAATTGTGGTAACAGACCTGCCAAAGGTGGTTTCATGATTACTGACTGCCGAGGTTACCATCCTAAAAACCATGCAGGCCCTGGAAAACGCCTGTGGCGGGATCACCAATACTCACCAATGAGCCCTCATCCCCCTAGACGATGGCAATTTGGAGGTCTGGTGTGTAGGTGCTTTAACCATAACCCTGGCGAGGCTGGGGAGGGATTGGGACACCCCCCCCCCCGGAACTCGTGCCCAGCTGCCCAAATCCTCTAACCTGTGGCTCACCCGCCAGGTCCCCCACCCCTCGCTTCACCCAAATCTTTCCAAACAAGGTTCCCTCCTGCCACCTGCCGGCCCGCTAGGGTCTGCGCCACCGACTCGGGGCCACAGCGCAGCCCACGACCAGGCAGCCCCCGCCTCCCTACTGCACATGCCCGGCAGAAGTCCGGGCGCGCAACTTTGCAGAGCTCTCCGCCCCGTCCTCCTCGCCTCAGTCTCCTCTCTCCTCTCCCAAGTCTTAGACTGCAGAGTCTGAGACTTAGCGAGAGGAGCCCGGCGAGGAGACAGACTTTTTCACAGCCCTTCTTTCTGCTCAGAGGCAGCAAAGGCGCGGAGCTTTAGGAAGTTCCCAAGCGGCTGGGAAGGTAGCAGCTTTCCTTTCCCCTCCTCACACCGAGGTGGAGCTGGGGATCTCCGGACCCAGCTGCTTACCTCGCGAGGTGCACCTTTACTCGGCTTGGGCAGCCAATGCGCATTGGAGCCGTCCTCTGCAGAGCCAGCGGGCAGGTCGGCTTCTCGGTGTGCGCCTAAGAGGATGGATCGGAGGTCCCGGGCTCAGCAGTGGCGCCGAGCTCGCCACAATTACAACGACCTGTGCCCACCCATAGGCCGCCGGGCCGCCACCGCGCTCCTCTGGCTCTCCTGCTCCATCGCGCTCCTCCGCGCCCTTGCCACCTCCAACGCCCGCGCTCAGCAGCGCGCGGCTGCCCAGCAGCGCCGGAGCTTCCTTAACGCCCACCACCGCTCCAGCGCCCAGGTGTTCCCCGAGCCCCCCGAATCTGACCACGAGCACGAAGAAGCTGACCTTGAGCTGTCCCTCCCCGAGTGCCTCGAGTACGAGGAGGAGTTCGACTACGAGAGCGAGAGCGAGACCGAGACCGAGTCCGAAATTGAGTCCGAGACCGAGCTCGAGACCGCCCCAGCCACTGAGCCGGAGACCGAGCCCGAGGACGAGCGCGGCCCCGTGGTCCCCAAGCGCCCCACCTTCGGCCAATCTCTCACCGAGCGTCTGCACGCTCTGAAGCTGCGAAGCCCCGACGCCTCCCCTAGCCGCGCACAGCCCAGCACTCAGGAGCCCCAGAACCCCACCGAGGGGGAGGAGCCCGAGGACAAGGATCCGAGGGACCCCGAAGAGTCCGAGGAGCCCAAGCAGGAGAAGCAGCAGCAGCGCCGCTGCAAGCCAAAGAAGAAGTCCACCCGCCGCGACCCGTCCCCGGAGTCCCCTTCCAAAAAGGGGCCCATCCCCATCCGGCGTCACTAATGGAGGACGCCGTCCAGATTCTCCTTGTTTTCTTTGATTCAGGTTGGTGGCCCCCCGCTCAATTTGGGGAGCCCGAGGGCGGCGTGGGAGCGGTGGGAAGATGGGAGAAGGAAAGCAAGGTGAGGGAGGCGGGAGGAGAGCGGGTCAGCCAGCTCGGGAGGGAAGGGGTTAGGGCGCGGTGGCGAGGGTACCCCGAATCTGCCCCCGGGGCGCCAGGGTGGGCGTCCCGGAGGCCACAGGCTTGTTGGACCGCGGGGCGCAAGCCGGAGACAGCTTAAGGTATCCGGAGCTGGTGCCCCAGGCGCGCCCGAGGCTTCGAGCTGCACACCCGGCTGGCACCGGCAAGTCACTGGTCTCGCGCTTTCCTCCCCCTAGAAAGAACAGTCTGAAAAGAGGTGGCCCCGAGGCGCTTGGAGACCTGCTTCGGCGGTGCGCGCGCAAACTTTCACAAAGGGCGAGCGGGCGCGCTGTAGCGACACTGCCGCAATGTGCGGGAAGCCAGCGCCCGGGGATTGGGCGAGGGCTCCCGAGGCCGCCGGCTCCCGGGGGAGGCCGCGCGCGCCGCGCCAAGGAGGAGGCTCGGAGCCCGGTCCCGGCCCCCGCGGGACCTCGGCGCCGGGGCCCCCCGCGGCTGCGCGCCCCTGCTGGCTGCCACAGCCCGCCTCGCGGCGCTCCCAGGGTCGAGGACCTCTGCAAAGAGCGCGCGCACCTGCCCGCGCGCGCCAGAGCCGACCTTTCCGGGCCGGCCGGGGGCTCCTGGAGAGCCGCTCGCACCTGGAGGGCAGGCAGATGAGGTACGGGGGGCTTCGGGGGGTCCCCCTATGAGCTACTGCGGTTGGCGACGCGGACTTGTCGGCGTCGCGGCATCGCTGAGCTTTTGGCGCAACCGCTCAGGCGGCGGGGCTGGGTGCTCTTGGCTGGAGAGGGCCCGGGCTGTTTGCGCCAGGCCCGGGGCGGGAGACAGTAGCCAGGATCCCCGCCAAGGGCGCGCGCGAGGGGAAAGATGCAGCGGAACAAGGTAGCTAGGTTGCGTCTCTCAGTCGGGACACCCTACAGTTGGTCCCCCAAAGAGCGCGGCACCCGCCGAGTTGAGGAAAGGTGTTGGATCCAACACAAGTCCCTGCGCTGGCGGTCGAGAGGGGGCAGGGGCCGGCGGTTTAGGCGGCCTCAGGGAGGGGAGGCGGCGCCCGGCTACCGGCCATTTTCAGCTCCGGGGGAGCGAAGTTTGGAGTCGGTAACCTGGAGGGGAAAGTGCTCTGATGACCAAACACGAGAACCGGCCGCAATCAGGTAACCCACCTTCCTCGCAGGGAGCGTGCCGCCCTCGCCAATCCTAGGGGGAAAAGATTGATAAGTGAAATATACACTTGCAAAACCTCACCCGATTTGGAAATGGATCTTTTCTTGTGCGCTCGCGCGCGCGTCTCAACCTGCGCCGGCGTGAGTGCATCTAATAAGGATGATTTGGGGGGAAAGTGAAGCGTTTTGGACAGTTTGAAATGCAAGACGGGTCGGGTGCTTACACTCCTAATTAGGAAACAGATGCGGCTAGAAGGAAAACACTTTAAAGGATCGGCCTTCCTTGCTGGACCCCTTCCCTAGGAAAGGCGTCACACTGTCCCCCCACTTCGTTATCGGGCTGCGGCGCTGGCTAAAGATGTTGGATGCCGGATGGTCTTCACTAGAAAATACCGAGGCCATTTGTTAGCAAAGGGCTTCCCTCGGCAGCGTGGCAGCCTCTCGAGGTCTGGGGCTCCCGAGGGTGTGCCGTGGAGCTCCCGAAGTTGCAGTGCCTACTTAGTGGAAACAGGGACATCGTGTTCCTCTCTATAGCATTTTCTCTTTTCCTCTGGGAAGGTCTCAGCAGCCTGAGTTCAAGTAAAATGTCTGCAGTGAACGGCAAGAGAAGGAATGGTTTTTGTTGGACTTTTTGGTGTGTTTTTCAGTGTGCGATCTAGCTTCAGAGATGCGGTGGTCTTGGGGACTGGTTTCCAGCTGTTAGGTTTTTCCTTTAGAGAAACTAGCATGTTGCCTTGTTGCTGGGTGAATAAACAGGTTTTAAAACTTCAAAAACAAAAAAGCCCTCAGTGACTAACCCACACCTCTCACCCTACCTTGGGCTTTTTTAAATAAAAGCCTGCACAACCTGGCTTTCTTAACTCTAAGCAATGCCTCAATTCCCCTTTCCGGTGTGGGCTTGGGGGAAGGGGGCCCTTCCAGAAACACACAAATCCAGCTTGCTGCCTCCCAAACTGCCTTTCTTCTAGAGATTACCTGAGTTAAAGTTGAGGGTATGCATATTATGGAGCAATTGTGAAAACCTGTTATCCTCAGCACCCCCCACCCCCCCCACCCCACCCCCACCCCGCCTTACTGGGAAGCAGGGCCTGGTTCCAGGGCGAAAAAACCATTAAGGGGCTGTACAAGGCAACTGAGGTTTAGAGGAATACACCGAATCCCCAGGCGAGAGCCCAGGCCCACCCCCAAGGAGAGGGGATTTCACTGCATAGATCTTCAAACCCTCGGCTGAAGCACTGGTGTTCAGCTGCCCTTCTTTTTCTGAGGCTTTTCTGGCAAGTTCTCCAAGCATTCCCAACTCTCCGGCGTCTCCCAACCCACCCTTTTGTCTCACCCTGCTAAGCTGAGGTTAGCATTTGAATAGGGTCGCTGGCCTTTTCACATAGGTGGCCTATGTCCCATAGGGAGCGTCCCCAAAGGCCCCTGTGTTGACCACATGCATCCATGAATTACTGTGTGTGTGTGTGGGGGGGTGTTAAGGAGAATAAAAGCTGGCTAAATATTATGGTATGCCTCAATATTTAGTTTTTTCCCTTTACTCCATTAATCGTTTGCTTATTTTATGGACAAAGGTGCTCTTGTAACTGAGTTATTCATGTGGGAATTATACAGCAGTGCTGAGATCTTGTGTGGGGCCAACAATCTGACATAAAGTTTTGAAAAAAAAAAAAAAGAAAAAAAAACATTTCTAATCTATGTTTACCGCACTTCAAGAATGGGGATTTTAAAGTTTGGATATGGTTTTAAGAGAATGTTACTTTCCCTTACTTACCAATCCTTTACTCTTTAACCCTCACTTTTAGCAGCTGTGATAGAAAGTTTAATGAGGAAGACAGCTGAAACATCAGTATTGGTAAGAATAAGGGTCTTTTTTTTTTAATCTGCATGAATTTTATTTATCGATATGATCATGGCACTTTATGAAAAGAGGGATGCTGTTGAGAGGAAACTGAGCAGAAAGCATGTCTCTTAACAGGAAGGTGACCTATAACAAAAAACAAATCACTAAAATCAAATTAAGCTTCCAGAGGCCAGTGATGTCATATGTCAGCTCAAGTGCTGCCCATCTCAGAAAAATTGCCTGGCGAAGGGGATGAGATTCTCAAATTACATCTTTAATCCCCAAGTTCCAGAATGAGGGGTGAAATTCCTTGTCTTGCTCCGTGGAGTTTTTACTTAAGTACTCTTATTTCCAAAATCTTGATATCCCAGAGACAGGCAGCAGAATTCAATAGAGAAACACTGGGCTGCCTCTAGCTCTGATCCTGCCAGGAGGCCTCTGGTCCTGCCCAGTACCCCTCTGCCTCAGTGTCTTCTCATGGAAAATTAAGTAGCTGAATGAGACTTCGCACTGTCCCTTTCAGCTCCAAATTGGTACAAGTTGATAAAAGAAGCCGGGAGTTGCCTAATTTGACTCTATCAATGATTTTAACACTAATGGAGAAAAAAGGCAGCAAAAGTTGATCAAATAAAAAGCACTAGCTGGGAAGAAATCTGTTTTGTGTCAATTTGACATTGATTTTTATCAAATCTGCTTTTTGAATTGGTGGCAAAAATGGTTTCAAAAGACAGGTTGGAGAATGAAGAGTTCCACAGCGTCCTGCCACTGAGAAAAAAACTGGGCATCCCTTGGAGCAGATATTTAATGTTTGCTTTATGGGTGTTTGTTTTTCCACTTTCTCTCTCTGATCTTCATGTCTGAAAACAGGCTTTTCATGGTGGGAGCAGGCAGAATGCAGTACTGCAGTTTGGAGAAGCTAACTGCTTGGGAGAGCAGACTGATAGAACACTGGTTAAGTGACCACAAGGGTTGAATATGATTACTGGGTAAAACTTATGTGTTCTGATTAGGTTCAGAGGTTTGCAGCTAGTTAGGATAGTTTGTCTTAATTGCTCCCCACCTCAGGAAATTTTAATACCATGGATATATAGACAACCTGTGTAGCCATTTATGTACTGCAGGACCTTACAATAGCTGAGGTTTTCCATTCCTCCCAGCCTCCCACCCCCACCCCCAGTGATAATGCAAAATAGTAAACAAATTTAAAAAACAAACAAACTGGTTTTGGTGGAATTAAGTGATTATGTATCCCATTTCGGTTTTATATTTTAACTTTTTTTTTTTGCCACTCTTACAAGGCTATAGGTAAGGTGAACCACTGACATTTGTTTTCCTTTTTTTTTTTTTTTAAACATCTCAGTGGTATCTGTGATGGGAGGAATGCTAGCTAGTTAATTCACACTTCTGCTGCCTCTATGGACCAGGGACTTCCTTCCTCCAGGGTGGGGGCAGCCACCTGTTGACAGGGCTCATGCGGCAGAGGCAGGACACTTGAGAGAAGCCTCGTCTGTGGACTCCCTGTTCCCGGGGGCGGGCCCAACTTCACCTGTGGACACCGCCTGCCGCTTATTTTAGGGTGCACTCAGTGCACGTGAATGGGGAACTGGCTGTCAGAAAAGGCAGGGCCAGCCAGGCTGTGGGGACAGGCCGTCGAGGGGTAGGGGGCAGGAATGGGCTAGAGGAGGGCCAAGAGCAAGACGGTTTGAGGAAGAGAAAAGGAATAGGTTTTGAAGGACCACAGAAAACAATGTGGAAGGAAAGAGAACACTTGGGAAAGAACAGAGAGATGGGGGCCCCCGCAAAGTCGGTCTATTTTAGGGTCATAAAGAGAGACAAGGTTTAGGGGACTCAATGGCAGTCTTCAAATCTGAGGGGGCTACCGGGCAGCAGGGGCGGGCCTCAGCTCAGCATGAGGAAGAGCCTTTTTAATGGCCACGGTAGCCTTTCAGGGCCTAATGGGAATCTCAGATAGCCATCCTCAGTGCCACTTTCCAGCAGAGAGTCTCTTATACACCTTGCCCAGAAATTTCCATTTTGGAGGGGCAGTGGGATTTTCCAAGTACTTCAATTACTGTAGTCAAACGGGGCAATTAAAAACCTAAGGAAGGGGAGTGGATGTAGCTAAAGTGGTTGAGCGCCTGCTTCCCATGTACAAAGTCCTGGCTTCAATCCCTGGTACCTCCTAAAAAAACAAACTAGGGACTCATTTATAGTTCAAATCTAAAGCCTTGCATTTGGATCCAAGGAAAAAGCTGGAATTCCAGGCCCCTGCTCTGACTTGAGAGGCAGGTGGCCCGGGAGGAGGGGGGAGATTGACAGTCAGATGAAGAATAGACAGATTTCTCCTCCCCAGGCAAGAACTGGTTCCCGAGTGCCTGGCTTATGTTGCTGTCTTCAATTAGACTTCATTAGGAAAATTCACTCTGGGTAATTGAGGTTGTACTAGAAAGTGAAGTATACCATCCCCCTTAAATTCAAACAGTGTTGCCCAGAAGCCCCCAGGGTGCCAGGAATTTCTATTATGAATTACAGGAATTTTAAACAGAGTTTCCACTAAATCCAAATTTATCTTCCGGGATTCCCTCTTGCCCTGCCAGCCCCCACTTCTATCCCTCTCTCAGTCCCCTTCCTACAGCGCTCCCTCTATGCTGTCCATCTTTTCTGGAATGGCCGCTTTGCTCCCTGTACATTCTCTGCTGCAGCATCAGCTAGCCTGGAGGAGTCACACCCCAGTTCAGGCAGCTGTGAAAAGGACGTCTGGCCCCACACTGCCAGTGTCATGCCTGACGCAAGCAGAATCTGGTGGCACTTCAAAGAAAAAGGCAGCTGGCTAGAGCTAGTGAGCTGAAGGAAGGGGTCTGAAATCATGGTGGGGGGCCTCTGGCCTTTGTGATGGTAGCATGGGGTTTGTTTGTCTAAGCAGATGAAGTATTTTCATAAATATGGTTTCCACTGTTTTTAATATGGGCCCTGCATCTGCTCCTCACCCAGGGTCTCGCCTCATCCATTTGAGGGGGTTATTCCTTTAGTTGGCACTTGCCTGCAATAGTCTGGTCACGCAGACCCTTCTGCAGAAAGCAGTAGGCTAGTGCTGCCTCCACCGGCCGAGGCTGGCAGAGGAGATGCGACAAGGTAAAAGGACAGGGCAGCCAGCCCTCATTGAGCAGTGGTTACTATTGAACACTTTCAAAGGCTTCTGGCAGTCAGTCAGCACTCAAAACATTTGCCACTCCGTGGCCGAGAAATTGAAAAATTAGCTAAATTCTCTTTCCTCTGTTCTCTCCTTTCTGCTTTGGCCTTTTCCTCACAACTGGTGAAAAGATCCTTTTCCTCATTCAAAAGAAACCTATCAACTAACCACAAGTGGGCTCCAGAGAAGATTTCTGTGGAAATCTTCCCCCTGCCCCCTCAAAGCCACGGGCTGGAAGCAAAGTGACAGCTGAAAAAGGCTGGGTCTTCTTTGTGCTCCCCCCACTTTCCCACCACTCCTTCCTTCTCAGGGGACCTTCTTCTACTTTGCTTTCTCTTCCTTGGCTACAGGAATGAGTTCCGAAAGTTTACAGGCAGATACTTAAAATTTGGATGTACCTTATGTTTTTGGCAATGAATAAGAATCCCAAAATGTAAGTATAAACACAATCACTTGTTGATTCTAATTTATACTGTCATGGAGGCACTTCTACTACTGTGAGGAGAGTTTGGGAAGCCCCAGGGCAGCATGGGGGGCTGCCAAGGAAGGAGGCCCCCTCCCTACAGGTATGTGAAGGTCACACTTATGTCTTGAACCCAGCCTCCAGCAGGCTCACTGGACTGTCAGACTAGTTTGGGTGCCCCCAGCCAGCCCACCAGCTGATCACACATAGCTCTTATCGTACCACATTGCTCAGGTCCCATCAGGCTGCCTTTCTGGTTACTCGGCTCCTCAAACATCCGGCCATGCTTCCGGGGTCTCTCCTTGAGCTGCACTGATGTGTAGTAGACTTTCGCTCTTCACCCCACTCACCCAAGTGATGGGAGGGGTTTGGCTTCTGGTAACCAGTCACTACAGAAAAATACACGAAAGTGGACAAAAAGGGAAACATCAGAGTCATTGTGCGCTAGGATTTATTCTCCCTGGTCCCAATTTCACTTTTTAAAATTTTTTTCCAATTTCACTTTAAGGTGGTTTCTACTCAAGTCTTATTGTCTTTCTCACCCTGCAGCAGTGGTTCTTAACAGGGGGCAATTTTGCCCCCCAGAGGACATTTGACAATATCTGGAGATATTCTGGTTGTTACCACTAAGGAGATGCTACTGGCATCTAGTGGGTAGAGGCCAGGGATGCTGCTAAGTCTCCTTAAATGCACAGGACAGTCCCACAACAAAAGAATCACCCGACCCCAAGTTTCAGCAGGGTGGGGCCAGAGAAGCCATGATCTAGATTACATATGTTGACTGCTTCCTAACGTCTTCCTTCTGGGGTATCTCCTCTGGCCCCTTCTTAGCCTTCATTGCCCTCCTGTGCCCTCCTTTTTTCCCTCTCTAGATACTGGTTTTGTTCAAGATTCTATCACCAAGTATATTTCTCCCCTTGAGAATATTTTCTGATCCAGTGATTTCATCTCCTAGTAAGGACGATTATCAATTTGAATTTGTGGTCTTTGCCTTTCTTTTAAACTTAGTCCCATCCTCCCGAACACTGCACATCACAGGCTCATCCAGACTGCCCATCCTCCCCTCAACTCTGCAATGTCTAAAACTAAGTTAGCTCTGCCACTATGCGGGCTCCTCCCCAATGTCCCCATTGCACCCATGGCCAGTCAGCCAGGTGCCATTGCCTGCATCCCCACCCCCTTTTGTGCACTTTGAGCAGACTTCCGGAGGATCTTGCTCCGTCCACTGTGTGTGATTCGTTCCAAGGGGTCACAAACAGCCACCCTCCTTTGTGCTTTGCGCGCGCACACACACACTCCTTTGTTCTTGTCAGGGCCATCCTCCATGCTGCCTCAGTCCTTCCTAAAACTTGGCTCAAATCATCACTTGCAGGACAAAAAAAAAAAAAAAAACTTTCAATGTCCTCTCCATTTCCTACCACAGTAGCCCCAAAAGTGCTTGCCCCGCTACTCCATGGCATCCTGCCTTATCTCATTGCCCCCTCCAAGAGCCAGCCCAGATGACCTATTCTGTTACTGGGCCATGCCTCATGCTTCCTACCATTGGATCTTTTGTTCATAGTAGTCTGGCTCCCAACCCCCCACCTTCTATTCATAGCCAAGGCCCATCTGAAACGCCATTTCCTCTGTCAAGCCTTCCCAGATTCCCAGATACCCCCACCGCCACCCCCACCCCCACCTGTAAGTCTTTCATTTTTATGCTGCTCTCCCCTTTAGGATGGGAGGCTGGTATCTGCCCACCTCTATCCCTTTCCAGGCATGTGCTCCTCAGTCAAAGAACCAAGGTTTCCAAAAGTACGTTTAACAAAGAAGTCCCAAGTGCCCATGAGAAAGTTGAACAAAGAGGCCCCATACCCATTCCCTGATGGATGGTGCCTTGGGAAAGAGCTCTCACGTTCCACCATCGGACGTGAAGTGGGCTGAGCGCAAGACCTAGTGAGAGCAAACCGTCTCTTTCGGGGGCCCCATCGCGCTCTCCCTGAGGCTCAACCGCATCTACTGACCTTCCACTTTTGCGGGTATCAGCATCCCTGGGGCCTCAACCCCTTATCCTTCTGGGCTGCTCCTGTGCATCGGGGCAGTAAGCCCTCTCCTCAGGGTCCTGACCCTCTGCCTCCAGGCCTTGGGCATCTTCTTTCTCCTCACCTCGCCCCAGCGGCGGCCCCCCTCTGTTGGGTAGGTTCGCCCACCGCCATCAACGAGCCCAAGGATAGGCCTCTTGGAGCCCCTGGCCTCCCCCTCCAGTCTTTGTGACTTGTGGCGTCAGGAAGCGTGACCCCACGGCGCTAGCCGGCCTCGTGGCCTCCCAGGCCTGGCCGCCATACGCCCGCCCACCAACGGCTTCCAACCACCCTAGCAGCACCACCTCTTCGGGGGTTCCAACGCGGCGCCCCCTATTGGACCTCCCACCCATATCCGGTTTCCGGTCGGACGCCCCCTGCTCATTCGCCAGGAGGCCTTGATTGGCGTGACCCCAGCCCAATGGCTGACCCGGCGCAGGGGTCGCAGGGGGAGTGGGTCGGCTTTGGGGACTCAGTTGGCCCATTCAGTGGGTTCCCAGATGGGTGAGCTATTGTGCGTGGGGGTAGTTGGCCAAAGTTTGAACCAAAGTTGAGGGTTGGCATTTGGAAGTGTGTAGACCCATAGGGCAGAGGCGATGCGCCTCTGGAGGGCCCCAAACCTTCCTAAGGAGTCTAACTTTGCCAGGTCCTCCTCCCAGGGCAGCCCTGGGACGGCGCGGGGGGCGCTGATGCGGGGTGCTGGTACCTCCTACGCGAGAGGACGCGTGGACTTCACAGGATCGGCCCGGGCTGTGGTTCGCCCGCCGGCGGCCCGTGGATACAGCGGTCCCGGCGGTGCGCCCCGCGTGCGGCAGTCCTCACGTGGAGCCGCCATCCCCCGTGGTGCCACAGGCCGGGCGACCACCTGCACTGCCCAGCTGCGCAGCACCTAAAGCTGCTCGCCGGCCCGTGCTAGCCACGGGCAGGGTTTTACCTGCACCGCGGGTAGCAATTTTCCCCCTGGATCAGGTCTCCCCGCAGACCCCGGCGGGTCCGCGTGTTGACCCCAGCGGACTCTGAGCCCTAGCGCAGCTGGGCCACCGCTGTTTTGTGGCCGGACTTGGTGCTGCCTCGGTGGGTTCCAGCAACGGGAAAGTAAAGTGGCTGCCCTGGGAGACCTATAGCAAGAGGAGAGGGGCTGAAAGGGCGCTGCGGAGGGACCCGACGGGCTGGCTCCACGCTGCAAGTGACCCTGGAGGCTGGGAACTGTGCGCCGCCGCCAGATGTGTGCCTTCGGGATTCAGCGCGCGCAAGGGGCTCCAGCCTCGAGATCACCACAAACCGGCCGTAAATCCCGACCCAACTCTCCTTTAACCCTAACCCAGAAGGGTGGGACCCGCGGAGCTCCCAGCCTGCACTCCGAGGGGTCCCCATGTGCGCCTCGCGTGCCCCGGAACTGTGCCGCCGCCGCCGCCACCCGGGGGTCTTTGCCAGGCATCGCGCTCCCAAGACCCTTTTGCCTCACCCTGGACAGAAAAGGGGAAAGACCCCTGCCCGCGCCGCCCTAGACCACTGCAGAACCCCCTCAGTGTGATGGGGAGGGGGGACTTTGAAGTGCTTCACGGAAGCCAGCCTCAGCAAGCAGCAAAGAAGAACTGCAGGAGCGGTGGAAAGTGCCCTAAGGCGACTGAAAAATAATCCCCTGCAAGCACTCGGCAGCTCCTCGCTTCCCTTCCACGCTTCCTTCCGGTGGGCTCACGACCACCTGTCGCATCCCTCTGCGCTCGCGCCCCTTTCCCAGGCACCCAGAGCCTGGAGCTGCCAGGGGCCTTGCGCCCCGGGCTCGGGGGCCGCCCGGAGCTGGGGTTTGCGGCTCAGGGGTATCTTGGGGTGAGAAACCCTCCCGCAGTCCCCCCTCCCTCAGGAGGAGAGTCAGTTGGGTGGGGAGGGAGGGTTTCAGCTCCTGCGTTCAAGCTGCCCGGGACCCACGTCTTCCGTCACGTGTCCCACAACGCACGGATCGCCTTCTCTCTGGCCAGGGGAGAAGCGAGGAGAAAGACTCCAAATCAGTCAGGGAGAGGAGTGGAAGGAACCAAAACGTCCCTGCGAGGCCTGCGCTCATCAGCCCCTTACCCAAAGTCTGGGCTTGCTGGCGCCGGGAGCCGGCGCCCCCTGGTGGCAGAGAGCCGGCACTACCGACGATTTTCGGACCGAATCGGCACGCTCCGCAGATCCGAGCAGGCGGAGCTAGCCTGGAGCAGAGGGAGAAAGAGAGAGGAGGGGACAAGGGCAGGCGGGGGGAGGGGGGAGGGGGGAGGGGGGCCCACAAGGAGCGGCAGGAGTGGATAAAAAGTGGCCAAGCAGGGACCAAGGGTCCACCAGCAACGGTAGAGTTGCTACTGCAATGGTCTAGGGTTTGAGGCCTCAACAAGGTTGAACAGTGAGGTTGGAGAACTTTCTAACTGGTACTTTGGGTTTTTTTCAGAAAAAAATTTTTTTTCACCCTAGTTTGGTTGGGTGCTCCGTCTTACGGGGCCCCCAAATTATTTTAAAAGGCCGCCACCCTGTTATGGGCTTGCGCAACCGCCTCGACGGCAATAATATGTCAGGACAACGCGATATCCCCCTTGAATTCGGGGAGCAGCCCCAGCAGCCACCATTGGAGACCCCAGGGCCAGTTGCCCCCAGTGCTGGGCCTAGCACAGCCGAAGCGATGGAGACCGAACCGCCTAGCAGCGAGCCCGTCGCCGTCGAGACAGACGGCGAGGCCTTTGGAACCCCAGAGGTCTCCGAGCCCTCTTCCCAGGGCCTCGGCCTGGTCTTCGAGAAAGCTGGAGCTTGTGGAGGCCACAGTCCACCTCCCGAGGAAGCCATGCCCTTCCAGACCGAGGAGCCCAGCTTGGGAGGCCTCTGGCCTACCTTGGAGCAGCCTGGAGCCCTCGCTGGGGCCAGTACAGGGGCCGGTGCAAGCCTCGGGGCCTTCGGCCCAGCAGCTGTGGAGCCTCAAGCCTTCGATGGTGGCAGACCAGGCTTGGGGGGCTGCAGCCCCCCACCAGAGGAAGCTATGCCCTTTGAGTTTAAGCAGGGAGGCTGCAGTCCACCTCCCTTGCAGCTCCGAGCCCTTGCTCCGGCCAGCCCAGGTTTGGGGGTCCCCAGCGCTCCCCCGAAGGAGCCTGGACCCCCCGGGTCTGCAAACCCAGGCTCTGGAGACTCCAGCCCTCCCCCTGAAGAGGCTATGCCATATCGGTTTGAGGGAGCAGAATTTGGGGGCGACAGTCCACCCTCTGGGCTCTCCCGAGCCTTCCCAGAGATCGGCAGCGGCGGCAGCCAGTTCTCGGCAGTCCCGGCCCCGAGTGCGGTCCACCTCGCTCCCGCCGCGAACACGCCCCCCCTCTGGGTCCCGGGCGCCATCGACAGCCCAGCCCGAGAGGCTGTCAGACCTCCTCCTCACTTCGCGGGCGACAGCCCCCCGTTGGAGATCTCCCGACCCCAGCTCAAGATTGGCAGCGCCCCCGTTGGGGTCTACGACGCTCCCGTCAACATGGACAGCCCCCCAATCGCGCTTGACGGCCCGCCCATCGAGGTCTCCCGAGCCCCAGTTGAAAGGGAGCGAGCAGAGGCAGAGAGACCCCCAGTTGAGGGAGAAGCAGCCGAGATGGAAGGAGGTTCAGCCACTGCTCCCGCCGAGGGCGGTAAAGTCCCTACTCCTGGGGACGGAGCCCCAGGCTCCGGGGACGGAGCTTCTGACGCCGGGGACCGTGCCCCTGACACCGGGGACCGAGCCCCTGCAGCCCCTGACGCCCCTGAGGCCGGGGACGAAGCCTCTGAAGCCCCTGACGGAGCCCCTGCAGCCCTTGACGCCGGGGACGGCGCCCCTGCAGCCCCGGCAGCCCCGGCAGCCCCTGACGCCGGGGACGAAGCCTCTGAAGCCCCTGACGGAGCCCCTGCAGCTCCTGACGCTGGGGACGGAGCTTCTGAAGCCCCTGACGGAGCCTCTGAAGCCTCTGATGGAGCCCCTGCAGCTCCTGACGCCGGGGATGGAGCCCCTGACGCCGGGGACGGAGCCCCTGACGCCGGGGACGGAGCCCCTGAAGCCCCTGACGCCGGGGACGGAGCCCCTGAAGCCCCTGACGCCGGGGACGGAGCTGCTGCCACCCCGGACCCCCCTGAAGCCCCGGACGCCCCTGCAGCTCGGGACGCCCCTGCAGCCCCTGACGCTGGGCCCGGGGCTGGAGCCGCTGCCGCCCCGGACCCCCCTGCAGCCCCTGACGCCGGGGCTGGAGCCGCTGCCGCCCCGGACCCCCCTGCAGCCCCTGACGCCGGGGCCAGGCCCGCTGCCGCCCCTGCCACTCCTGTCGCCGGGGCTGCTGCTGCAGCCCCTGCTGCCAGGCCCGCCCCCGCCGGCCGGGTCACCCGAGCCGACGTCCCTACCCGGGCATCAAGCAGGCTCAAGCTCCAGCGCCTTAGACCCCCCAGCCCCGAGATTCAGGCTGCTGACCCGCCTACTCCGCAGCCTGGTCGCTCGGCTTCCCGGCGGGGCCCCGGGTCCGACCTCGGCCGCGGCGATGACCAAGAGTCCGTCAGCAGCGACGAATACCCCTCCAGCAGAGACGACCCCGAAGAGGGGACCTCCGGAGGCCGCCGCTGGGGGCAGCCGCGGAAGACCCGCCGCCGCCGAAAGCCCCGGCGCAACTTACTCCGCAACTTCCTCATCCAAGCCTTTGGAGGCTGCTTGGGCCGAACCGAGAGTCCGCGGCCCAAAGCCCCCAAGCCCCCCAAAGTCAAGAAGGTTTCACTGGCAGAGAAGCGCAGACAGATGCGCAAAGAAGCGCTCGAGAAGCGGGCTCAGAAGCGCGCCGAGAAGAAACGCAGCAAGCTCATCGACAAGCAACTCCAGGCTGAAAAGATGGGGTACATGTGCACGCACCGCCTGCTGCTTCTAGGTAATGCGGCGGACGCTCCCCACCGGGAGCAGAGCCGCCGGTGGGACCCGGGAAGGGGTGGCAGGGCTGCCCCGTGAGGCTCGGGGCCCGGCGGCCGGAGGAGGGGTTGCGGGCAAAGGCGGGAAGAGCCTGCGAGAAAGTTCCAGCAAGGGACCCTAACTTTACCCTGGGAGCGGGAGGGGGTTCGGGTGGACTCGGGTGGCCGAGGTGTGTGCCCTCCAGGGAGAAAAGTGGCGCAGAGCGACATTGAGGGTGGTTTCCGGCTGGACAAGCCAGCACCAGCGACCGTAAGCTGCCCCGGAGCCTTGGGGTGGGGGCCGGCAGGACGGGCGGGGCCTCAGGTGAGCCAGGAAATGCTGGGGAGGGGGCCGGGGCCCCTCCGGGCGCGGCTGGTTGGGGAAGGTGCGCCCCCGCCTCGCCTGGCACGGCTGCTTAGACTCGGAAAGCTTGTGGTTGGTATGTGTTGGTATCCGTATTCTGTGTCCGCCTGTGCATGATCAGCTCAAGTGTCCCCCAGTTCCCAACCTCGGCACCCCCAAATTACCCGCCGACTGTGTTTGTGGTGGAGAACTGGCTTTCTGTGTTTTGCGCCCTGGCGCGGTGAAAACTTTCGGTGTTCGCACACTCCGGTGGTACCTGTACGCTAGCGCTCTGCGGCGGGGAAGGTGGCGGGACACTGGGAGGAAGCTGCTGGGCCTCGGCCCCGGGGCGCGGGGGCCCGCTGGCGGCTGGCCTCCGTAACCTTTTCTCTGTGTTTCTCTCTTCCTCACTTCTCACTCGTTCGCCAAACCCTCCCGCCTTTACCGTTGAAAAACCAGACACACAGGTATCTGGGGCGTCCAGAGCTGCGCCCATAGATTCGCTTTCTGCATACATTCAGCTCACCCGGTGGCGGGTGGGGGGCCGGGGAGGTTGCACTTAATTTGCTTTAGGCAAGGCTACATAAAAAACAAACAACAACAACAAAAATAAAACAACCCACATACTGGGCTGATTCCAAAGGGGTGGGCGTGGCTGTGGTTTTAAAAATATGAATTTTTTTTTTCCCAAAGGAAGAGCCCAAGGTAAGCCAATCATTTACACTTTTACACAGAATATAGTAGGAAGGGCTTGGCTTAAAAAGAGGGGGTTATGTGTTGGGATTGGAGTGCCATTCTTGTGTTTGAAATGCAATGAAAATAAAATGCTCTCAAAAAAATGCTCCAAGTGTATTTTACCTGCGTGGGCAAAGTGTGCTGAAACAGTGAATATGACTTGTGAAATATGTCAGTGTTTGCATGTAAATTGTTTCTAGCACTGGGACACACCGGCTCAAAGGTAAGGTCCTCTGCTGCTCAGCTTTGAATACGAAAAAGGTTTCAAAAGACATGTGGTTAAAGCTGAAATAACCAGAAGGGTACCTCTGGCGGCCCTCCGCCTTCCCCTCCCCACCTTTCTAGGCCCCCTCCTCTCTCCAGCACCCCCTTCCTCACCCCAAAACAAGACCCTCTTCCCCATCTCCAGTTCCCTTTGCTCCATCTCCATTTCCCCCATCCTTCCCAATTTCCCCTCTTCCCCTCCTCAAAACTCCTTTCCTCTTAAATCTGGGACATTAATTAACAGTTAATCAAAGCAGCAATTAGCAATGGTCTGAATCTGTGGCCTAAAAGAAAAATCTCTAAAGTGAAGTGCCACGATCTGAATTTCTTTCTTTTATTCTCTAAGACCTTTCGAGGGATTTCAAGATCACAATTGCTAAGACTGTGCTACATTTGTCTGTTACATATCTTTTAGTGTGTGATGGTTTTTATTAATGGGATAACTCTGCTACTGTGATATTTCCTCCTATGAATTCCATATTTAAATGTGATTATCATTTTATTTATACCCACCAAGGGAAATAATGACCTTATCATTTTCCCAAAAAACATACAGAAGGAAGATGGTTTAAATTTCAGGTGTCCACCTGCACTAAAGGAACAGAGCCTTGTAAGAAAATGCCCTGGCTTCCCTGCAGACAACTGATTTTGCCCTAACAGCCCCATATCAATATTCCAAGCAGAGCTCTGGGAAGTAAACCTGTAATGGAAATGGGGTGGGGGGACCACTGGGCATAGATAGGAGCCCATGTGACAGTGTACCCCTGGCCTCTAATTGGCAGCACCCCTTTCCATGCTGAGGCCTCAGTTGCCTCATTTATGAAATGAAGGTTTTCCACCTCATTTAGCTGCATGGCTTGGGTCCCCTATTCTGGGGGTGGTGGTGGGGGGGAGTAGAATGCAAGCCACTTAAATTGGGACTAGAGGCTTAGACCATAGAGTATGCAAACATAAGTCTTTCAGTAAACTGGCCAGGTCTTAAGACCATTAGGGGTTTCCCCTGCCTCCCCCTATTTTGCATCCCAGGGGAAAAAAATTTACCTTAAGAGGAGATTTGTTGGGGTCACTTTGCCATTGCCCTGGCTTTGCTCACAGGGTACTGGTGGTCAAGGTCAAGCATGTCTGGCTGCCGCCTAGCCCAGGAGCCAGGTTGGTAAGCATCAGGCCATGCCCAGTGTGAGCATGAGCTAAGAGGGCCAGTGTCACATCCCATGGCAGAGCAATTTGTCAGGCTACAGTTTCTGGACAGGCTTCATTTTGCCTAAGTGACAAGAGAGGACCCCATCTATGTCTTAGTTACTGATTGGGGAGGGGGCGAGGCAGAAGGGTGAGAAGCTACACATTGTCCACATTTAGGACAAGACTTTACCAACTCTAGTCCCAACACATAAACCAACGTATACATTCTTTCCACTGAAATGCAGATCAAACATCGTCCCTTGATAGGGTTCCTGATTTGTAGCATCAGATTCATCTGTTGCTTTAAAAATGTGTGTGTATATGTGTGTGTGTGTGTGTGTGTATCCTCTCCGTTTTTATTGCCCAAGCAGTATAACGGTGTTACAGGGAATTTTAAAAAGAAAAAAAGATACATAAATCCAGTCAATAACATGGTTACAATTCTAGAATAGCTAAGAAGTTGAAGCCTGCTTTTTCTTACTTAACATTATAACAGAAACTAATTCCATGTTTCTGTTGGCCTTTTAAATAATTTTGTTGGGAAACGGATGTGGCTCAAGAGGTTCGGCGTCCGTCTACCATATGGAGAGACCGGGGTTCGATCCCTGGTACCTCCCGGTAAAAAATAAATAAATAAATAAAAATAAATAAATAATTTTGTTGGCTTAAACATGTTTTCAGGAACCTAATGGTCACCCCCCCCCCCATTCTTTAAGAATCAAAGTTCAGAATTTTTCAGTATCTGCTGCATTTATTGAAATTGTGCAGGCAGATGCTGTATATAATAATGACCATTCTGCTGTGATACTTTATATAGTAAATCACAATTAATTGTATGATTATTCATGCCACCAAGTGCAACAGTGATACATCATATTCCATCTTCTAGGAGAGCCTTTTTTCTTTTTCTTTTTTTCTTTTCTTTTTTTAAAAATATATCTACTGAGCTGTTTGATGCAGAGCAAATGGCATGGCTTATGAGGCCACAACATTTTAGGATTAAGAGAGACTTTTGATATTTTCCCTTCACTATCTCCCAATAGTATTTCATGCTTTTCAAAGGTCGAAATTCTACTGTGCCTTTTAAAATCCAGTTTTTCATAGATTTCCCTCAATTTTTTCCCATAGAGGTGGGTTAATTTTTATAATTTGCCTGCATGGTATGGAAAACTGGTATTAAGCAAAGAAAATTGATATTCATGTCCTTTCTGTATATCCCAACCTGAGTTGCTTCCTCACCCTTTATGTAATTAGGCATCAGTAATAATAACACATTCTTATTGTATTTTACATTCTTAAAGGCCTTTCGTCTTGTCACGTTTGTTCTTTGAAACAGTCCTGAGCAATAAAAACGGTATAAGTAGGACTCCGTTTCGTAGTCCAATAACCCAAAAGCTCAGAGGTGAAATTTTAGTGAGTTTTGCTCAAAGATTGCAAGGTAAGTGATGGAATCTCAAGTTTCTAATTCAGATGAGATGATGCTTGCAAAATATATATATATATATAATACACTTTAAAGCATTATTTAAATGTAAAGCACGATTACTGTAAGTGTACTATGTGTTCTTAAAATCCCTTGTGGAAATGGCAGGTGTCTAGTCATTTCTAGTCAGCCTGCTGCTTTTTGAGTGATAATGGCCAAACCCCAACAGCTCCCCAGTCCTCAATGTCCAGTGAGTGTACAGGAAATGTGAGTTCCCCATTTATGAGGTACCTGCCCTTGCTGCGATGATGCTTTGTTTCTACATTTGCTTTTACTTGTCTGCCAACACTGCAGTCTTAGTTGGGGGGGGGGGGGCTTTTTTTATGCAGATTTTTTTTTAAAGTTTTTTTTTTTTTTTTTTTTTTTTTTTAATCCTTTAGTAGTTTTCTTTAGCTCAGGGTCTGAAGCTTTTCTCCTTACTCATGTTTCTACTAAATATTTATAATTGCTTTTGTGCGTAACTCCCCTACATTTATAGTGTTATAGCGTAGCAGGTGCCTGGCTTAGATCTAATCATCTTATTACGCTACTCTCACCCAATATTCTTCATAGTGATTATTCTTTTTTGAAAGTGTTCCTTCATCATAGTACGGGGCTCGTTCCCATGCAGCAATAGTCAGTGCATGTTTAGAAGCCACCCTCAACTTTGGCTTTTATGTGGAAAGGTTGATATTAAGCAAAAAGTAAATCTGTTTTTTTAGAGAAGGCAACCTAATTGACTAGATTTGAAATACCCTATGCCAGCCAACTTCCTTCTCTGCTTTTAGAGTAAATTTCCCCACCAGATAAAATTTGCTTCCCACCCCCAACAAAATCGTGGCTTTCCCATGTGGAAGGCACGTAAATAGTGAATGGAAACCGATTCCTAAATTTCCTGTGGCAAAGATGGGGGGCCTTGCAGGCTTCTCAAAGAAGTGTGACACTGACATGCCATTAGCCCATTTTAAAATCAGGTTTCTCAGGAAGAGGAGCGATTTGCAAAATGGAAAGGGCAGGGCCGGTTGAGGGGATGAGAGCTCCTGTTGGTCTGACTGACCGTCTCCAGCCCTGGGGGCTCCACCAGGAGCAGGGACCCTGGGACTTAACTGATTTCGCTGGCTTAGTCCACTGAAGGCCTTTCTTCCCATCAGATTCCCGTTCTGGCCCAGGGGCACCCTTGGCTGCAGGCCGCGCAGGGAGCACATGGCAAATGAGCAGAGTCTCTTTGGGAGTCCTGCTGAAGAAATGGCAAGCCCTTCGTGGCCTTTATAAAACTCAACTCAAAGACTAAAAGGAAGCCCCAGGTCCACACTTGGGGGGCTAGGGGCAGGGACCGGGAACTTCTGCACCAGAAAGGGAGAGAAGGGCATCTCAAGAGGAACCAGAGGATGAGACTTAGTTTTTCTTAATTCCTCTAAAAAGAGCCTCCAAGATGAGAAGTGAGGTTAAAGTCTAGAAATTAAGTGAGAGAAGCCTTCTAAGGGGAATTCTCGACCCATTGCCTGGCACATAAGAATCCAATAAATATTAACTATTATTAGAAATCTACTTTTCCTCTTAGTCTTTTCACTTCCTGCTCCAAGTGAGATAGGTGGGTTGTTCTGGGGTCTTTTGTGTGTGTGTGTGTGTGTGTGCCTTTTTTCTTGTTTTTTACTTTTCCATTTTCCATATTCTCCATGAGACTGTTAGCTTCAAAGCTCTAAAAGTCCTAGGCATCTGCTCTGTCTCTGCATTTCAGAGGGCACTCTGTGTACACATTTTGTAAAGAAAGTTCAACCCAAGCAGTAGACAAAAGACACCTTGCCAAATTTACAATTGTGTGAAGTCACTCTCCCGAGAGCAACATGCCAAGGAGAGAAGGTGGGAATATAACTTTGTCTTACTTGTCCCGAAAAATTGTCACCTATCCCCCCTGCCTCTCCATGCCCACCCCTGCCTCCCTCTCTTTTTATTTCCCCTATAAATCAGCTCAGTACTGTGGCTGAGTATGAATTGTTCTGTGGTTATTTCACATGCAAAGAAAAAAAAAATGTCTTTAGTTTCCTTCCGCACAGCCAGGTGTTGAAGCAGACCAGCTGGAACGGAAGACAAGGAGCCCTCGGAGAAAGAGGTAGGGAACGACACGAAATTCCGGTGTTTTACTTGTAATTATTGTCCGTCACCACGTGCTCCATTAAGACATAGGATGCTCTGGTCTCTGATCACAGGACGCACACACCTTTCAGAGTAGAATTTTTGGCAGTTTTACACTTGTAACAACTGGGGGCAGTGATGAGGGAAGACTGTGAGGCAACTTACCTGTTACTGCGATGAAAATTAAGGGAGCGTGCGTCTGTTGTGTATCACTTAGAGGTAAAATCCCAAATTGCATTGCAGAGTAATTTGTTAAACCTCAGGAGAATTCATGAGTATTTTGACTCGTTGAGCTCTGCCCACAGAACTTGAGCGTTGGAGCTTGCTACATGCTTTTTAATGATTCAATTTTGGGAGAAGAGAGAGGTATTATAAATTGTTATCCAGTCCCAAATTTATCATGAGTCATTCAGTGTCTCAGATACTGTCGCACGCGTTAGGTGTGTGGGACAGCATCAGTACTTTAAACTTCCTCTAATGAGTTGATAACAGAGAGGAAAAGCTCTCATCCCACTTTCTAAGGCTTGGCATAGTCAAGTTTCCACAAGCTGTCTCCATTGAGTCAGTGTCGATTCTTATTTCCTTCCTTGGGACACCGAGGGTCCGCCCTTCCCTGTCAATCAAAAGACCCCTCTGCCTCTCTCCTCTTCCTTATTTGAACAAAATTTTGCCTTTCATCAAACTGATTGCTAATGTGCACATTACCATGAAGATATTTTTTTTCAGGAATGCTGTTTGGAGGTAAGTTTAAAGCTGTGGGATTTTTTGAAACAAAAGAATAATGCTTATGATGATGCATAAAAATGGAATCCAGTCATTACAGTACAGCTCAGGGCCCAAGAAGTCTGCAGCCAGAGGAAACAAGGACAAGTGTCCTTTTGGCTAGCACCCTTCCAGACTCCCGGGGCTGGGGACTCACAAGCCTGGACTTCAGTGTCTGTAGCTATAAACTCCAGATGTGGCTCAATCAGTGGGGCTCCCGTTTACCATATGGGAGGCCCTGGGTTCGGTTCCCGGGGCCTCCTGGTGAGGGCAGGCCCACCCGCATGGCGTGGTTGGCTGACCCAGCGAGCACAGGCAGCAAGGGGGGGATAAATGAATAAATAAATAAAATCTTTAAAAAAAAAAAAAAAGAATAGTTGGTGTTATCTAGAAGTAGATGGTTATTTAAATTGCAGGGACCACTTGAATAAATTCTTTTAAATAGGTGCCATTTTCTTACCTGTGGTTAAATATGGTAACTCCTAAGTGTCTAAAGGATTTAAATAGCCTTCTGGGGTCCTCTTTAATAAAAATTCAAACCTTATTTGTCATCAGCCCCTTCATATATTTTTCTTTTCCTTTTTTTTTTTTTTTTTTTTTTAATGTCCTGGATGGGCTTCTGAAATCTTAGCAACTGTCCATCTTAATTCCCTGTAGCCACTTTCCGTAGGCCTCCAAGAGGCTGGATTAACTTTTCAATGAAATTATGTTCGTCATTCAGAGGTTCTTCCACCTGCTTTCCCCCCAAATATGAATTTTCTGATGCCCGGCTTTAGAGGGCCTGGAGATGCTTCAGGTGAGCTGATATTTCAGGTGGCCACTAGATGGGGAGGTGACATAAGGCTGGAAGAAAGTGCTAAAAGTGAGGAAGGGCCCTGCTTCACCGTCCCTGCATCTGCCATCGCAGGACAGAGCCCTGATTTAAACAGGCTCCAAAGCTTTAGTCGCATCCAGCTTTTTATTTTTAAGCTGTTACTTCCCCCTGTTGGCTGCATGCTGGAATTTAAGGAGCATTTAGAGGGGCTCTGCCTAACAGAGAGGCTGGCGACAGCGGCCACCAACATCTTGTCGTGGGGGGCTGAGCTGTGCGTGCAGGATGTTTAGCAGCACCCCTGGCCCCTGCCCGCCGCACACCGGTAGCACCCAGCCCCAGCCCCTCCCCCAGGTTGTGACGACTGAAAATATCTCCAGACATTTCCAGATGTCCCCTGGAGGGCAAAACTGCCCCCAGTTGAGAACAACTGCTCTAACATTATCACTATTAAAACCTGGGGACGGTAGAGATCATTTGGGTCATAACCTGACCACCTTAAAAAAAAAAAATTAGCTTCAGAGAAAAAATCCTCAGCTTCAGTTGCTGGTAGCCAGTCGGAAAGGTTCATATCGACTTCGGTGATTCTGAATTCTTAGGTAGAGGTGAGTTCCAGAATTTTCAGAAAAGAAGGTAGCACAGGTGAACTTGAATAGAAAAGGGACTTAGTCCCAGAAATTACAATAATGAATTGGTGTGAGACTTTGATTAACCGAGTCAGTCCGTAGCTTATAAATGAGCCAGGCTAAATGAGGGGTCCAGTATATTCCAACTCTTAAAGAGCATCTTCTTCACCACTTAGGGGCTCGCCAGGGGCCTCTGGAGCAGGCTGGGGATTCCCCCGCTGTCAGGTGCACACTGAATTAATCCACTCTGCCTTGTGGGAACGAGGCTTGACGTATACTGGCTCCGGGGCGACATGTGTCCCCCAAAACCCTGACGGAGCCTTCCACTGGCAGCGTGCACACACCCACGTCAAATGTGCGGGTTGCTAGGTCATCTGAGTCTCAGGCCCACAGCTTCCCAAAGCTGCTGCTTCAGAGCTGGAAGTTACACTGAGGGCGTGTGGGGAGCCTCTGAATGACCAAAAGGTAAAACAAAGCCCTTTTAGAAAGAAAACATCATTTAGTCAACAGAAATAACAACCGATAAGGCTGTTTCCTGGTCAAAAGTACTGCACTTGGTATTAGATAAAATTGTTGACCCCCCTCCCGCCCCCGCAGTCTACCGCGAGGTCTCTTGGAATAAGAATAACAGACTAAATTATGGCTTTATTTTTAGAGAGTGCTCTAAGCCCTGAACCTGCATCTAAGCAGCCTGTCTCCCAAGTAACCATTATGGAAGGGGCCTTGTGCTTTACTGGTATAGTTTGAGCCTACAACATTTATATTTTTAAAATGCCCCCTTCTGATCTTTCGGTAGAGCTTTCGGATGTTACAGATTCATCAGGGGGTTGAATTTTAAAAATAAGTTTGTTTGTGTTCTTAGAGGGGCCCTTAAGTTAATTGCAAAGGCGGAGTGGGGGTGGGGAGTAAGGCAACAGCTGTCCACCCCGGACGTGTATTTGCATTTAGAAGCTAAACTATTAGGATCAATTTAGGGTAAGGGGTGGGAAGTAGATTTGTAGCTGGATAAATGACATATCTGGCTTATAAAGTTAAAAAGATATTTGAACTATAAACATCTGGAGACTAGCTTTAAATGTTCCAAGTTCAGCTAAGTGGAGTGCCCCCTAACGATAATGCCTTCTTACCGCAGGAGCCTAGAAATTAACCAGGGCATGTTTTTTGAATGTTGATCTTGACTTTTTGCCTGGGACCAAGCGCAACGTCTTTCCAAGGAAATGCTTAGAAGACTCAGGCAAGACCCAAAAACAAAACAAATGCCAGGCGTTAGGGGAAAATTTTTAGAAATTGGACTGCCAGAAAACCTCTAGCTATTTATAATTAGGTAGTTATGTGATTTCATTTCTGTTTTGCTGCTAAAAGGGGAGCACATTAGCTATTTTTGTTTTGCAAAACAAATGGTCAGGGTGGGTTTTAAGATGGACACTCAGAACAGGGCTTGCCTTTCCAAGTGGGAGTCTGGAAATTTGCCGAATGGCACTCCAGTGATTCTGGAACTCTCCTAGGGCAGTTTGGCAATGTGTGAGCTCAGAGCGATTCTCCGCTATCTTCCCATGTTCCTCTGATGGAGGAGGTGTTCTACAAGGGGGAGAGAGGAGAGAGAAGACCCTCAACGTCTCTGGAGGGTCCTAGGATGATAGAGAGCACTGGCCTAGAAGGTCGGGGTTCCCCTCCCTTGAACTTGTTTGATTCTAGGGCTCAATTCAAGAATTCCATGAATTTGCCAAGTGATGTCCAGAAAAGATGAAAGTTTGATTCTTGAAAATTGTTGTCAATGCTCCATTTTGTGATGATACTGCCAAGTAGCCCTGGGACCGGCTGTAACCAACCTAGGGGGATTTAAATTCGATGAGTTACGACAAGGCCAGCAGGCCTTGTGTTCAACTTTCTGTAGAGGAGATGATGACCCAAGGTTGTGGTGGGGACAAATGCAAGACCTTTGCAGTTATCTTTGCCTAAGGCTTACGTCTGGCAGGTCATAGAGGCTTTTCTTCTCTTTCCTCTCCCCTCCCCCCCTTAAAACCTTGATTCCCCAGAGTCAGGGTCTGACTTCAGATGTCAAGGCAGGCTCAGAATTGGGTAACTCTCTTTCATTCTGCCAGGAAATAAAGTTGGAGGTCAGGAAGGAAGGAGCCAGGGTAAAGACCATTACGGCTGCCTTAGATGAGAAAAGGGGCTCCCCCTTACCCCCTTCCACTTTTCCCCCAGAGGCTCCCACAGCTCCGAAATGGGGGATCTAAATCAGCCTTCTAGAAAGTTCTCTAATTTATTTCTTGCTTTCCTTTTTTTTTTTCCCCCCTCTCTTTCTTCTGAGATTTTTTTTTTAAATAAAGATTCTTATTTTGGGGGGGGTTTCTGAGTCGAAAATATTTTTCTTTTCTTTTCTTTTTTTTTTTAATTCTTTTTAGGGAAAGAAATGAGAATACCAACTATTCAGGGTTGGGAAATGGAGACAATAAAATAAAACAAGGCTGCTCAGAACTGGCTGCCAGATGGCGCTCTGCTTTTAGCGTTGAGAGCTTGGCTTCTCAAAACCAGCCCGCGCGCTGTGAACCCACATCCACCTCCTCCCCCTTAGTTTTCCAGCCCAGGGACACAGCCTCCCACCCCCCAAGGCCTAGGGATATTTTTTAAGGTTTTTCGGTTGAGCAATTGACATCCGAGGACAAATCCTATCACTTTTAAGTCGTGGCTCTGTAGACATTAGGAGAGCAGGGAAGCGCCTTATCACAGTGACCTCCAAACCCTGGGTCTGCCAGGAACTGGGCCCAAGACCTTGGGCAAACCACTTTATCTCCTGGGCCCCTGCTTACCTCATCTGAAAAGCGAGAGGAGTGTCCTTCTCTCTCTAAAACATAAGAAGCTTAAAGAGAACAGGTATCACACGCAAACCCCTCTTTTAAGTGTCTGTTTCAAGATGGCAGCTTGGACAGGAAATCAACTTTCAGGGGTGTCTTTTGTTCTTTGTTAAATAGTGAATTCAAGGTGCCCATCACTGGGAGAAACTTTCCCAGAAGCCAGGATAGCAAGGGTGGGCGGAATCTTCTTTGCCAGCCCTGCCAAGGACTAGGAAAGATATTCCAAGGTGGACAGATGTCCACTTCCCACCAGGGAAATCTGGAGAGCCTTCCTGGAGGGAGTCAGCATTTGAGACAATAGGTGCAGATGCAGGGAGGTGAGGGATGGATTTAAGGGTAGAGACTCGGTGCCTTTTCCCTACCAGAAGGCACCGGCGAGGAAGAATTCTTATTGTTTTTTTTTTTTTTTCATTCCTGAGAGCCATCACTGGGTTATCAGGATCTCTGCGATTACAGAGCTGGTTTTCATTTTTTTCCTTCCCTCAACACCTCCTTACCCACACTGCTTCCAACCCGTAGCGAACTGAGGGGCAGTCTCTGTTAGTGATGGCTCGTTAGCCTTCTGTCGAGGGACCACCTCAGCATCAGACCAAACTTTAGAAGGTCGCCTGTGGCTTCTTTGGGCCTGCTTTCCAGTTGCGGGGAAGCGAGGTCTGATGGCCAAGCCCCATGGTTCCAGGAGCGGCGCCCTCTCCGTGTCTCCCCCTGATGGCCTGAACTTGGGAATGGCCTCGGAGTCCTGAGGGCCTGAACTTGGGAATGGCACGGGAGCTATTCCTTACCCCCATACCTCACTCTTAGGCACTTTCTCTCCCCTCACTCTTTTAAAGTCGAAAAGTCCAAGGAACGGAATAAAAAATAGTAACTGAAGGCAAAAACTGGCCCCATCCTTCCATTTTAAAAAAAGGTTTTGAAGTTAACTTGACTACAACATTCCTCTCTTAAGGCAGTGTTGTTGGGGTTCTTGAGAGGTTTTCTCGTGCTTTTCCCTCGCCGCGGCTCCCCGTCAATAGCCCATAGTATCGGCAGTGACCTGGGCACTGTGGGGTGCGTTTTCTGGGGGAGTGGGGGGCAGGTGGGCGCCCCCTGTTTCTAACAGCCTTTCAGGGCCAGTAAAGCTCCTCCCCCAGCAGATGTCAGCAGAGAGCGCAGAATGGCGAAGCCTGCTCGCTGGAGTGGGATCGCGGGGAATTCTCTAGATAAAATGTAGGGAACAGAAAAATGCCCCATGTTTCTGGAGTGTCTTAGGTTGGGGTGGGACTCTGCCCTGGTCCCCAGGGGATAGTTTTAGTGCCAGTCGTGGCGTTCTTTGCTTTGGGGTGGGGGTGGATGCTGGTCTGTTTGCTGGGGTGTCTTTGCCAGCTGCATACACAACACACACACACACACACACACACACACACACTTTTAGTGGGCCACACCCTCTTAGCATGCAGTGTCGCCCCCGGGAGCCAAGCAGCCCAGGTTCGCTTCCCTCAGGCCTTGGAACCACCTGAGAGCTCACACTTGCCCAGGCCCCTTTCCCCTTTTCCTCCAGAAGTCATATTTATTGTTAAAATGACATTATAGTATTAAAGGAAATCTTGCCACCCCACCCTCATCCTGCTCTGATTTTGTGTCTCCTTATCTCCTCCTATTCTTTACCCAGATGTATGGACATTTTTAAAGAGCATATTAACCATGGTTTTGTATTTACCTCCCAACACACACTTTAGACTGATTCTATCAGAGGCTTCCCATGTCCCTGTTGTGTCTTTTCACACTCCTTTTCCTTGCTGGGCCCTTTCACTGAGGTGGGAAAAAGAATCTCGGTTCCTTCCCTTTGATTTTCCTTCTGAACTTCTGAAATCCCTGGGTCCTTGTGAATTTACTCAGAAGTTAAAACTAACTCCCCTTAACCAGTTCCTTCTTGTTGAGAGAGAGAGAGAAAAGAAAAGAAAAAGGAAGGAAAGAACTAAAGAAATCGGAACTTAAACAGATTTTTTTTTATATAAGCGAGAGAGGGAGAAATAAATAAATAAAAGTGCTTTCACTGAATTTAGCTCTAAGCACCATCTGGGTTCCCTGCCCACTAGGAACTTACAGTCGGGAAGGGAAGGGAGGATTAAGTTGCACCTGGCAGAGGGTGGCCAGCAGCCAGCAGCCAGCAGCCAGCAGCCAGCAGAGCTGAGAGGCAGCCAGGGATTCCCCGAGGGGCCGGGCTGAGTTCACTGTGGGGGGGGGCTCCTCCCACTGCATCTGCCGCCCATGGGGCTCTGTCCTGGTCCCAGGAGTTCACTGAAGAGGGCAGGGACTGGGAGGCTGGGGGTGTTGCCAGGGCTGGGGTCCACCCTTGGCCCTTCCCACCCTCCCCCATAGGTCGCGGCTTGGGCCTTTGTTTTTTGTTTTTTTTTTTTTTTTAGATTATTGCTAAAAGCCCCCTTCCAGCACAATCTGCTTTTCCCAGTATTTTCACATGCCTTAGCCCATTTAGGTTTTTTTTTTTTTTTTTTTTTTTTAAGGACTCTGGCACACATTGGACCTTTTTGTCCTGAAAAAAATCTGGTCATCGTGTATTCTTCGATTCACCTAATTACCCAAAACAAAACAAATCCTAAAGCTGAAAGCAAGTACTCTGTACATAAAGCATACATCTCAGATGTTTAGGAAATCCTTCGAATTTTATAGGTTGATGCCCTTAAGGATTTAGGTTCCAGCCATCCTCCCTCCTCCTTACTTCCTCCCCACCCCCCCCCCTTTTGAAAAACAAGTGTACTTTCATTAGAGAGGGAAGACAATTCTATTCAGTAAGGAAAAGAAAAGGGGGCAGGACTCTGCAGGGAGAGTTTGCTCTCTGCTGGGGCACTAGGGAGCTCAGAACGAACATCACACCCAGATGCGAATCTTTCAGGCTGTAGAAACCTCGGGCCAGAGCAGACCTCCAGCAGCTGCCTCTCTGTGTCCTGTGCTTTATTCATTAATTTACTCAAGTGAAAAAAATAAAATGAAAATTGTCTCCTAATCTGTTGTGATAGGACCCATTCTCCCAAGTTTTTGCCTTGAAAAAAAAAAACCACAACACAGCCCACAGAGGCAGAAATGGCTCCCAAGGCTGCCCCTGCTTCACTTCATTCTAGTAGTTTAGCCTCTTCCCACCAGGAAAAGTTCACACTCTTCCAAAGTGCCAAGAGTTAGAAATGTGTTGCTAATTGATTTGAGCTAAATTTGTAGGCAAAATGGCCGATTAGGGGCCAGTGGAGGGAAAAATAATTGCTGTTCTCATGGCCAGGGAAAGAAACTTGACACAAATATGTTTATAAAATGGGCCTTCTGTGAATTTAGGAATTGCTAGGGTTGGGGCTGATGTGCTTCAGGAAGATCTAAAGGTGGTTGGGATGTGTTTAATGGAAATTTAACATGAGATGACACACCTAACTTAGGAACACAGTAAGTCCATCTCAGTGCCAGAATGAAAACACTTGTCACAAATTGATTTCTTCAAATTGTTGACTATTGGCAGATCTGAACTTGGCAAAAAGCATGGACTCCTGGCTTGTCCTTGGTGAACATGTACCCATTTTTCTGCACTGATAAGTTATTTCCTAATTTTTTGGTTAACTTGTTCCTTGAAATAGCCTTATTTCCATCGTGCCCTTCTAGCAGCCCCCTTTAGCTTGCAGTAGCTACTCACGTGTCTGCCAAGCCTCTCCGAAGAATGAATCCTTGCTGGGACGGTGAGTTTGCCCTGCTTTGGGCATTTTCTTCATTCATTCATTCATTCAATATCTGTATGTCGAGTGCCTAAGATGTGCCCTTCCCCATGGGGAAGTCAAAACTATTAGACATTGCTGGTCCTCCTTGGTGGTCTGACAATCTTGCTACAGCATAAAAACAACCCAAGAAGTTAACAATAGTGGGCAGTGCTAAATGGGAAATAAAGATAGATTGGCTAAGAAGAGATGGAGACTGAATTGTTTAAAAAAAATTTTTTTTAAAGCAAACCTAACTTCTGAGAGTTTTCCAACCCAGTTGAGAGAGGAACAAACCAAATCACTTGCTCACATAAAATTATTGTGAGTGCTGATAATTAAACTGCAGAAAACCCAGAACAATCTGCTTGGGTCAAAACAACAATAGCATCTAGACATTCGACAGGCACAACCATTCGGAATTCCGTGCCAGCCCAGGGCTGACAATGTACATGCCAACAGCAGTGGGCGAGGCGTCTCCAGTCACAGGTGGGCTCGGTGTTGATGCCTCATCAGGTGCAATATTGAACAAGGTGGCTTCAGAGTTACTGGCCAAGTTGAGGGGGACAGCACTTGCTTCAAGAAGGGGCCCCAAAGGCCTGGCCCAGGCTGGTGCTGAAAATTTCCTTTAGCCAGTTCCCTTCTCTCGTTTCTGCTCTGTCAGGAGCCAAACTCTGCTTCGTGGGATCTTCCAGGACTGAAAATTCTCTTATGGGGCAGGACCAAATTCTTCCACCTAACCTTAGAATCTTCTGCCTGTGTCTAGAATTAGTGTTCAGAGACTGTAATGGGAAAGTGTTTGTAATTTGCAGCCAGAGGTTCTGATGTACTGTAGAAAGCTTTTACCTTAGCCTCAGCCTTAGCCTCCATCTTAGCTTCTGGGCTTCCCTCCATTTTAGATTCTGAGCTCTGGGACTCTTTTTCCCCATTATCTAATGTAGACAGAAATATTCTAAATTCAAGGAGTATAATTAATTCCCAGTCATTGTAGAAAGAAAACCATACTGTCAATTTTCAGAGTTTTATTTCCAACTTTGCTTTCACAGATACTTTTCCTTTATTCTATTCATTACCCTTGGTAATAAATTACTACAAAGTAATTCTCCTGCAGTGCTCAGCCACCATGTGTGATCTTTACATACATATTTTAAAGTATTTGTGTGTGTGGATGGATGGATGGATAGATAGATACAGGTAGATTCTTTTTTAAATTAGATATAAAGCAAGGCCAGTTCTTTTGTATAAATGACTAAACTGAAGGGACCGCCAGGTGAAAGGGATTAATTTTATTCCATAGTGAGTCATTCAGATTTATGGATTTATTAAGTTCTGGTTTCTTCTGGTTCGAGGCACTTTAATACTGTGTACCTATGAAGCACGCAGAAATCGATGTGGGTAAAAACCCAGTTTCAGGACAAACTGAAGCCTATTCGCCAGCAGCCCCAAATCTGCCTCTCTCCCACATCCCTGGAAAAACCAGACACTGCCTGAGTTACTTTAAAAGAGTAACTGCCTCTGAGATGGAGTTAGTTACCTATCGCCAAGTTTTGCCTCAAAGTAGCAATAGATTACCAATTACTTTCCCACATCCAGCCTGACAGCGCCTCTCCTGAATCCAGACCGCTCTTTTGGGATACCTTGAAAGCTTTAACCATTTTAAGAGAAATTATCTAAGAGAGATATGGAAGCCAAGGCTCAGAATTTCAGGAAGCAGTTGATCCCACAGCACGGACTCCGAGAGTGGGCCCAGGCTTCCTTCCCTCCCTGTAGGCGACTGTGTCCCATCTGGGGGCAAAGGCTTATGTGGCTGCCCTTAAGGGACATTTGCAATTTAATAGATAGCTCCATGAGGCCACAAAGCTGAAAGAGGCACATGGGTCAGTTGTGGGGTGCCTTAGAATAGTGGGACTCCACGGACGTCTGCTTCAGAGACCACAGGCTTCGGGGCACACGCCCTGTCCCAGCTCAGGTCCCAGCTCTGACAAGCTTTGCTTTCTTTAAAAAAGAGAGAGAAAAACGGGGTAGAAAGAGCAAGGAGATGGAGGCCAGGCCAGCAAATAAGCAAACGGGAAAGCAGCCTTGCTGTTGGATGTCACGGAAACAGCCCCTAAGTGTCCTGCCTCCGAGCCTGAGGAAAAGCAGGCTCAGGGCCATGGGAGCTCACACCTTCCCTTCTCCAAGGTGCAGTCAGCTAGGAGGGAGGCCCAAATGGCCACGTGCCAGATAGTAGCACACCCTTCTAGAAACCCATAATCCTGCCCATTAAGCTCCCCCGTGTAATTTAAGAGGGGTCTTTCCAAAATGCTTATTTAGGGAAAGGAAATCAAGCTAATTTTGAAAGCTCCTGACATGGGAGTTTCTTTAAAATGGAAGTAGTTGAAGGCTGAGATGAATATTATGAATTCCTTGCACAATATGTATTTGAATGTATGTCATGGATTCCACGGCAGAGCTCAGTGTCTTTTGCCTTTTAACGTTAATGTGTTCCCTCCTTGAAATGCTCTTTGCGTAAAGTTCCGTGGTGGCTAACAAGGACTTAGAGTGACATTTTCACAAAATGAGATGAGACTCCACTGACAGGACCTTAGAGCCCCTGTCCCTACAGGCCGCAGTTCCCCTAACAAACAGCCATGTCACCACGTGTGGCTCAGGGACACACAGCTTAGGAGCAGGGCACTTAATTATGCATGTAAGTTATAGCTCTCTCTCAAACACCCGAGCTCGCAGGCCGGAGATGATATTCCACGCGCAGCCATGCTCTCCCTCTGAGCCTGAAAGGCATTTTATCTTCCCAGATCCAGAACCTGCTTGGTTCCTTCCAAATAGCTTCCTCCGTTCCCCTAGATAAGTCAACATGGCGATTCAGCCTCCAGATTTTTCTAAATTGTCTACCCTGACAGTACCTCATAATCGGGAAGCCTTGCACAGCTCTAAAGACCAGAGGTAGCTGCCGCAAATGCTGCCGTACTGCCGGCTAAGATGGCTTCACCAGCACCTTGCTGCAGACAGAGGCGGCAAAAAGACCTCTATTTCCTCCCCACCCTCCTGAGGCTAGGATTCTGCTTAAAACTCTGCTTCAAGCTACAATTACCACCACCAAAGGGCCTGGTTTCAGGCAGAGAAAGAGGGGAGAGGGATGGAGAGGGTCGTTCCAAAAGCAGCAAAAATCAGCTGTGCCATGTTTACTGGCAGCACTTTAATCATGAAGGGACAAGATGTTTTCTGGTTCTCATCGAGGAGGCTGGAGGGTGAGGGGTGGGAGGGAGGGGACCTCTGCAAGAGATGTTAGCCAGGCTGTCGCCTCTGAATGGTGGCTGCGCTTTGGAGAGCTGGAGTGAAGCCCCCTCCCTGCTAGCTTGCTTTCTGCTCTGCTGGGCTCAAAAGGGGAGGGGGGTTTCAAGTGGTCAAAGAGCAGGTAAACCCAAGTTAGGCGCTAAGCTGGATGTGTGGTTCAAATGGCCATTCGGGGGCCTGGGACCCCTGTGAGACGGAGAGACTCTGTGCGCCTGAACACCTAGTGATGCCCTGAGCTACCCGGGGGCGTGTTCTAGGGCTGGAGAGAGGGAGAGGGGGAACAAAGTTGACAGGGTACATTCAGCTCAGGCCAGGGAAAAAACAAAGAGCTGCCTTTCCCCCTTCTACCGTCCTGGGCTTCTGGGTATTCTTTGCCCTGCCCTCAGCCACCTCCTGAATGGGAGTGGATTGCTAACAGCCCCCAAATGTGGCCTTGGATTTCAGGCTGACCTCAAAGAGCAGGGAAGGCAGAGTTTAGACAGTGAAGCCTAGACTCGCAGAAAGAGCCTTAGCTCCTGGGAATGGGAATCTAAGAGGGCAGCAAGCTGTGTCCAGGTTAGCTCTGGGGCCCCGGAGATGACAGGATCAGAGAGAGAGAACGAGAGAGGGAAGAGAATGCACAGAAGGCACGTCGTTTAACGTTTCCTTCCACACGTCTGGTCCGTTTTAGGACTCTCTCGGAGCGTACAACCTAAAGTACAGACCGTTTCGAGGCCCCTAGTGCAGAAAGAGCGGCAACAGATGACTTGAACCTGCTCGTTTCAGCTGCTTGCGTGAAACTAAATTGCACAGTGTCTGTGTCGCAGCGAGAGACCCCTGCGGCCTTGAATGAAATACGGCCCTGGCCCGCTGGCTCGTTGTTTTCCCCTGAGGGGACACCCCATATGCAGCAACTTCCTCAGATAATTCGCGATTTTCTTGGGCTCCTTGTCCCCCCTCGCTAAATTGCCATTCTGCTAGAGATAGTTCCCGTTTTGATTATTATGAATGGGCAGCTGATAATGAAACAGCAGGGACTTAGGGCTTCGGGGTAGGTAAATTATGGACTGTTTTTGTGATCACATTTACGAGTAAAACCACTTTATTTCTTGCACTTAGCAAGAGGATTAACAAGCAAAATGCGACATCTGCAGACTCTTAGGGGAGGAGGAGGTGGGCTTGCGGTTCTGAAACCGAACAGCAGGGATGCGTTGAAATATCTCCTTTCCCCGGAACAACTGCAGTATCTCCTGAGCCATGTCAGAATGTGAATTCATTCCTTATCTAGAAACACGGTGATTCTGCCTGTCACAGAGATGGAGAAAGGTGATCTTGTGATTTCCAGAGATGTGTAGGGAAAAACACTGGAAAAACATTTGAACCTGTTTTCCTCGTTTCTACTTGGAAGGCAATATTCAGAGTGGGCATTTCAGTCTGGAAGGAGAAATATTGGAAGGCAAGATCCTGACTTAGAAAATTCTGGGTGCTTAGATCTTTTATTTTAGAATAATTTTAGTTTGGGAAAAAAAACAGATCAGATATAGAGGCCTGCAGAGTTTGGGGTTGTGGCAAACCCGATTTACAGATATTGTACATTTTCCGAGTCGCACTAAGCAAAGTGGGGGTTTTGTCCCCGCTTAGGAATAAATCGGCACTTGGGAGAAGGAAAACACGCAGAGTTCTTTGAGAAGCAGAGTGAGGCGACCATTTAATGCCAGGCAGCGGGTCATAATCCTGTCAGGAGAATTGTGCTCATTTTTCATGTCAGAATTAATATTGGGTGAGATGCAATGGCTTCTTAATTTAGACCATTTACATTTTTATAGAGTGCAAAAAATGAGGGCTCGAAGCCACTTTGTGGCAGGAGGAAGGCCAGATAAATAGGGACAACATAACCTTAAAAAATACACATTCTTCCTATCGTGGCTTTGCTCTGGTAAATTTTGAGTCATTCAAAACAACCTGAAAACTCTGATTTTCCTTGCTAGAATAATGCAGTGCTTCCTAGTCTTTACAGGGCTTTTCATCACCCACAAATTTCCTATTCTGGTGACCTTTTTGCCTTGAGTTTTTGTCTCCTTGACACTAAAGCATCCCATCAATTTGGTCAAAAGTTCAGTCGTGAAAGAACATCTGGATGTTTTGTCTACAAATGAACAGTTTGCCTGAATTTTCGAGTGGATGAGGTCATCTGACCTGCCCTGACATCACCCTCAGCACAGCCTAAATGCCGTAGAAAAACATGCTACGACTGGATTGGAGGGGGATGTGTGAACAAGATGTTGGGGTCCCTGGCTTTCTCTGCGGTGGCCCTCTCTGGGCAGGCACTGGGCGGGGGGCAGGGGGGGGGGCTTGGAGAACTGCATGGAGAGAACTCTTTATGGGCAAGCTCTCAGCAACATCTTTATCAGAGTCAAGATTTGTCTGGTGCCTGCAGCCATCTTAGAATTTGGAGAAAGCTGAAGCCACCTGCCTGGTCTTGTTTTAGGTTACAACCAGCTCAATCTAGCCAGGGAAAAATAAGGATGAGAAGTGTTGTTTTTATGAAAAAGAAGAAAATATCCACGATTCAGTTTCTCTATAAAGTAGGCTCCCCCCCACCACCACCCCTGCATCCTTTTATCTCATAGTCACCAAACCTGGCACTAGATGATCGATCTTTTTACTTCCCATGTGGATAGCCAATTTAGACTCTTGGCTAGAATTTTTCCTGATCTTGCAATGCAGCAAAAAGCCAGGCAGGTGGGGGAAGAAGGGGGCAAGAAGAGGTGGGAGAAGGAGTGATGGCTCCTCAGCACAGCTCATTTCCTTCATCTAGCCTCGGGTAGTTTGTTGCTGTTTGCAAACAGCTCAGCCCAAAGGGCGGTGTTGATATTGCCCCCAGATGCTATTCCTAATCAATCTTACTTATTTTTCCCTCTGGGATGCAGGAAAGGCAGAGCCCAGATGCGATCAGATCAAGCCCTGCCTAGATTCTTTATTTTTATGTCACGGTCACAGAATCTTTAAAATGTGTTTTCAGCAGTTTGCCATATACCGAGGATTTCAGGGGGGAAAAGTCAAGAATTGATGACTTAGATTTATTAGTGGCCCCATTAAACAGATCTCAGAATTCTAATAATGGGTTCTTGCTAGACAAATCAAGGTCACCTTCCCAAAAGGAAAAGAGCGACAGCTGGATGATTCCACGGAATTATCAAATGTTGGGAGGAAGGTTAAGCAAGGGTTCAATTGCTCTAAATTAGTGATTTTTGTTGTTTCCCTGGGGTTTGTGTGCTGCTAGTGGCTATTATTGTTTTTTGTGGGGTTTTTTTGTTGTTTTTTTGGCGGATTGGCTGGATTTTTTTTTTTTACACATTTTAGAAAGTATGTCTATATCTTTCTCTCAAAATCTCTTCTATTTTTATTGTAGAGTTCTATTCTTTAGCCTCTCTCTCTCTCAATACATAGAAGTGGGTTCTTAATACATAGAAGAAAACAACTCAGGGTAACTTGGAGCAAAATAATTGCCAACTTAGTAGAAAACAATTTAAGAAACTCACTTTTAAGGCTGAAAGTGACTTTAAATTACCCTGCTGAGGGGGTGCATGGATTAAATAACATTATGATATGAATTTGGGGTCAAATTTTTCTAGAATTAGCGATGGTTAGGTGTGAAAGGAGTGGCCCATATAACTTGGGTCCCAGCTAAGTTTTATATTAAATTCCTTTGTATGGTTCTTTAACAGGCAGGCTTTTTAAAAAAAAAAAAAACACCTTCAGAGATGCCCAATTATTAATCAATCCCAGAAATCAAAAGGTAGAATTTTTTTTTTTTAATGAGGAAGCAAAATTCTAACACTGTGTTAGGTTAATTGATATCTCCAACCATCATCTCAGTGAGAAGGATCCAGCTGGAAACCATCTCAAGAGTGGGCGTGAGGGCTTCCTCTGGGGCCCTCCCCGCCCCCCCATACCTGAACCTGTTTCAAGGCCCCCAAGACCTCTTCAGATAGTTCTGGTTCTTTCTGAGCCTTTCCAACTTAATACTGATGCCTCATCAGATGGCCCTTAACTATGGAAAAGCAAACCTTAAGATCATCCTAGAAATAGCCCAACGCAAGCATAGACAATTGATTTTTGCTTTTCGGAGCACTGTCATTTTGCTGTTGGACCCTTACAGTTCACTCAGTAGAGCAAGCAGAAGGTGCAAAGGCCTTGCCAGGAGCTGAACCCACTGCTTAGGGAAAAAAAAAAAAAGAAGGCTAAAGTCCTAGAAGCCTGATTTTATTTATATTTCTATCTATTTTTTTTTTTCTTTCCCCCGTCGGCTCCTCTTCTGAGAGGACAATCCCTTTTGCTGCAGTCTGCCGCAGTCAGGCTGGTACAGAGTCGACTGCAGTGCAGAGAGACCCCCGCCTTCATCTAATCTCCTGCAGAGCAAAATGGTGGGTCTTCCCCCCACTGCCAGCAGCCCCAAGATTTTTGAATAGGCTAGTTAGCTATTATCATTAGTCAGCAAGGAGGAATTACTTATTAGGGCAAGGAAGCTTATGAGACATTCTTGGGGAGAAAACAGGACTGAATTCACAATATTATTTACAATTTGCCTTTAAAAAAAAAAATACAAAGCACATACGCATGTCCACAGAAGGCAAGCTGCGGGTCACTTATGAAAATCCCGTGGTGCCCCATCCTTGCTCATTTTCTCGTGGTAGTCCATCTTTCTTTCTCTCCTCCTCTCTCTCTCTCACTTCCTTCCTTTTCCTTTTTTTTTTTTTTTTTTTAAAGTCTGTTCTGAAACGTTGAGCCACCTGACCAGGTATCTTCACCTTTAATCTCACCTTGCGGGAGAACACGCCGAGACCCTAGGAGGTCTGTGTATTCTTCATGACCCTCTGGCCTTCTGAGGGCAAGGGCAGGTTAATTAACAATAGGCTGCAGAGCCAGTGGAAGTGCTGAATGCCAGCCGACATCCTGCAGGAGCCTTTAATTCAGCTCCATGATGGGTTCCTTGTCCAGCACCACCTCCAAAAGGCACAGAGGGGGTGGCCCGGATGCCGCCTGGAGCTGGCGCTGCAGCTGTTAGCTGGCTCTCTGTCCCTCAGCCATTTGGGCACCGTCTTGCCCATATATAGGGATCCCCAGGGTCTTTGGGTGGGGGAATGGTCCAAGGGGACCTTCTGTGTGGGACCCATCTTGGCTTGAGAAAGCATGGCCCAGCCTTCTCCCTCGTCTCTCAAGCCTCAGGGCAGTTTGCTTAGCCTGGTCTTTGACCGCTTAGCCTGCTGACCTGAGGCCAGCACCCCAAGCTTCCATCGAGAGCCCCACTGGCCAGCCTGGACTATTGCCACATTTCCTGGGCAGTCAGCTGCCTTCCTGGGTGACTGCTGGCTTTCCACCCCAGGGTCGGGCCAAGGGACCCAGTGGAACATTTGCCCCATGGCCCCCACCATGTTCACGTAGAATGTGGGTGGAGGGCAACTTTTCCCAAGTTTGTATTTCTTGGTGTTAGGTCACTGCAGCCCTGGGATAAAAATAAGTATAATTAGTATGGTACAGATTAGACTGCATTTCTAGCTTTGTGCCACTTCCTCTACTAATACCAATTTTGGTGACACACTTCCTAGAATCCTGGACTTGCTTCGATTGCTAAAATCCTCCAAGAGCCGAGGGTAGAACAGACCTGTCTGCTTTGGAACCTCTAGGGTTTGGTCGTGCGCCTGAAACCCAAAACCCCTGGAGCGCTCCCCCTTTCTCTCTCCCTACCTGCCCAGACACTGCAGGCCCTTCCCGGTTTCCTCGTTCTCTGATCAGGGAACAGCGCCTCCATCATCACCCAAGGCTGGCGATTTTGTCTAAGCCCGAGCGCTCCCAGTTCTCTCTGCCCGCGGCGAAGGGCCCTTTCCCGGCTGGCTCGGAGTCCGTGCCAGTTAATCCAGGGAAATCTCGAGCTTGGCATCACCGTTTCAGCCCAGCTGGGCACACAACAGAGTACACCTGTCACTGGAGACAGTGTCCAAAACCCAGCCCTAAGGGTCACAGCTGTAGCATTATTTCAGCATGAGCAATTCAGTATTTAATGTTCCTCAGAAAAATAAATCATTCCAAGCTGCTACTGTGCAACTATTAACCCTTGAGGGCTTTCAGGGCAGGGAAGAGAGGAGTAATTCATAATTTGCTCGGCTAGTAGGGATAACACCCCCTTCTCAATTCTACCTTTTGAAAGACCATTTCTTACCTAATGGAGAACACCTTGTGGAGTGAGGCGCTAAGACTTTCTTTTCATTGTCATTTCATTCGTAGTTTTACCTGCGTAGCACAGGTGCTGCTTACTGCAGAGAGGCAGCTTCAATTTTCTTTCTTTTAAGAAAGCTTAAATTAACCCTCCCTCATCAGCAAGTCCTTAATTGACCATTAAATGTCAGAAAAAAAGAGCTCATTTTTAATCAGACCTTCTCATTTCATGGAAATGGTTTCCAAAAGTGACACACGTTTTTAATCTGTCCTGGTAGCTGAGCCCCTTCTGTCACCCAGGTCTTAATAAATCAGTTGGCCATCTGCAATTAATCCACATTGTACAGATAGTTTGAAGGCCGAGTCATCTGCCTTCTGAAAGAAATGGGCTATATTTAGTATTTAAGGCAAGTCTGCTTTGGGTTCTTTGTAAAGTCAGAGACATTCTTTCAATTTTTTTTCTGTGTAATTAGCACAAAAGGAGCCGTAATCTGAGAAGGTAGTAGAGACTAAAGCAACTGAGCGACAGGAATTTACAAGACGGCAGGCAGAGGCAGGCATCCCAGTCCTGGGCCGGGGGACAGGGCTGAGGTCTGTCACTCATCAAAACGTCTCCTCTGCACGTGGCCCCCAGACTGGATGCAAACACTTCATGCTTCAGCTGAATAATTTCCCCCTCCTTGCACCTTCCAGAGTTCGGCAAAGACTTGAGAAAGCTACAGTGTCACCTGGGCTCTGCTGATGTCCAGCAGGGACAGCCCTTCTCTGAGTGCTCTCAGCCAACAGCTGAGGGGCGGACAGGTGGACACAGCCTCTGGGCTCCCCAGCCAACGCTCAGTTCTGGCCAAATGGAAGCTGAATGGGAAATTCCATGCAGGGGCAGGCTGGGGTGGCAGCGGGGAGGAGAGCTGGGGCTTGTGCCCAGCTGCCCTCCAAGGGGGAGGCAGCCTTCCTCGCCTGGGATCCTTGCAGGTGAAACCTGGTGGTTAGTTCCCGATCAACATCCAGGGAAATAGGTGGGGCTAAGCTATAATTACCCATTTTTCCGATTTCAGTTTAAACATGCGTGGGCAAACACAAAAAGATGAAAAGCTACCTACATTTCTAGATGAATTAAATGTATAGCTAATTATGCCACATTAATTGCTTAATTCAGGGTTTACCAACAGTAGATGGAAGTGGGGCTACAGAATAGGTTTCATTTAAGAAGGCAAAATGGCACCTGCAGCCTTTTCAAGGACCCAGTCAGAATCTCGGTTGTCCTCAGCTGAGGCTGTCAACTAATTGCAAGGCTGTTTTAAAAGGATCACCTGCATTTCGTTGGGAGGTAAATAAAGTAAAAACCCAAGACGTAAAACTTCTATTTAGCCGTTGTCTTGTTTGTATACATAGATCCACAAAGCAGCATTTAACTAAAATGTACTGCCTGATTAATCCAGAGTTTTAATTCTCTAAGCTTTAATTATATGGGGCTAATCTTGAAGAATTGAATACAGTGGAAAAAATTAAAATCTTTACAATAAGAATAAGTAAAATGCTTCTTTTCTCTAAGGTAACTTTATTAGGATGTTAGCCATCCCCCTTTCTTGCCCTTAGTATCACATATCCATTTACACCAACTCTTTTTCCCTCCGTTTTTACTTGTTAAATAAGAAGCATGGTCAAATGTTACTTGAATAAGGAAACCTGTAAATAAAAACAAGAGTTAGCTGACCTGTGCCTATTTTTAACTAGGCCTTTCTGCATTATTCCTCATCTTGGATAAGTTTCCATCTTCCAGACCAAATTAAAAGTCCGGAGCAACAGGTTTTCCCATTACCTTAGTTCTCATGAAATTTTCTACCCAAGGGAAGTGAAGAACATTTTAGTTTAAGAAAATTAACCTTCCTGATGCATAGTGGCAAAACTCTTAAATATTTTTCAACTTAATTAAGATCTTCAGTAAACGAGACCCAGTCTTCATTCATGCCAACATACTCCACTGAATTTTACTGTTTCGTAATGAATTGTAGATGGTGCTTCTTATCTCAGCAGATGGGCTTCCCTTTGGTTTTGTTAGTATTTTCCCCACTCACTTTTGGTATCCAGACTGCTAGGTCATCTAGAATCTTCAACCAGAGTTAACCATATGCATTATATTATTTAGGTTTGGGTTTTTTACTAATTTGAGCATTTTGTCTAGTTTTGAATGCAGGTTTAGGATTACTTTGTGGTCGAAGATAAGTTCTTTAATTACTAACTTGTGAATATGACAAGAAAAAAAAATGCTTTAGGTAATCACTACATTAGATTTTTAACAATGTTTGAACAGAACCCCCCCCCCCATTCCCCTCTCCACCATGCGCTTGCAAGTTGAACCAGTGCCATCACCATCAGGTAATGCAAGTAGGAAGCCTGGCGTGAGTTGCCATTTATTCAGGCACAAGTGTGGCAAATGAGGGACCTCTGGAAAAAATTAAGGAGGGATTTGTTTCCACCCAAAACAGATGCATTTTATGAATGTTGCCAGAAGGCAGAGACAGCTAGTCTCCTTCAAAGCTGCTATCTGATGGGAGAGAAGAAAGGGAGCTTTTCTGAAGTCTTGGGTAGAGGGTGCCGACAACCGGCGCTTGAGTTAGTACAATAGTCTGGAAGCTGAGGATCAGGGGCAACATTCTTGGGAATCTTGTCTGGGGACCTGGCAAGACAGCAACAAGCCTCTGCAAATCTGGGGCTAGGAATGCAGCTTTTTCCATGACTCCTGGGTCTTTAGTCAGTGCAAGGTGCATTTAATGAATGGCTTTGCAAGCTTGATAAATAATAGAAGGTGAGCTGGTAGACCTCAAAGGCTTCCAGGGACACACATCCCTGGAGGTGCAAATACATGGCTATTCTCCACTAGTATGTTTCTAGAAGCTTCCTATTCAAAGTTGGGATAACACTGCTGGATTCCAGGGACCAGAAGAGGCCATATTCAACAGGTCTGCCCCGCCCCTTCACTTCCTGCCATCTAAGTCCTCACTCCCCTGTAACCCCTCCACCAACTGGCCACCTACCCAGGCAGGCTGGGAGGCGAAATAAATACATATTGGTTGACCGACTGAGCTCCCATCCTTCCTAAATCATATTCCAGAAGTACAACGATATTTTTGGAAAGCATAGGCCTAAGCTATCAGGCATGATTGTCTACACAGATCAGATTAACTGTCAAAACAGAGACCTCCGACAGGATAGAGAGAGGCAGGGCATTTGGCCTTTTAGAATTGTTTCAAATTTAGGAAGGCAAATGAGAAGTTGCATAGTGATTTGAGAAGTATGAGAAATCAAACATAAAAATGAGAGATTATTATCTGCTGCCAAAGTGGTAAATAAATGTGTGTGCTTTGTTTAAAAAAAAAAAAAAAAAAAGACATCCTGCTGTAATTGAAACCATTTTTTTTAAAAAATACGTAATTCATAGATATGCAAAATTATAAAATTTACAGGTATTAACCAGGGCTTTAAAAAAATGCTTTTCTACGATACCTGCTTTCATCATCTATATGGCATTGCCTTCAAGTAACATTCATTTGCAATAATAGTTTCAGTCATCGTAGTTAATTAAAGTGCAGAAAGTGCTTTGAAGACATAAAGCACTATGGAAGCCCTAAATACTATTATTAAAATCTTACAGCTAAAGTTTCTGTTTCAGCGGAAACCTATTTATTGTTTCCTAGGCTATTAAAATAATATTATAATTATATTTTCTCTGGGCTCTTGGAAAATAATTTACAATGACCCCAACTAATGAAAGGCCAAGGAGAATTCCATCATTAAGTCTGAGTACTTTCAGGATTCTAAGCCGTAGCGAGCCTACTGGCTCTCAAAGCAGACAAGGCATTCTTCTTCAGAAAGGAAGGGGCAAAAGTGCCAAGGAACACAAACTCCACCCATAAATACAGAGCTTACCAGACCGCAAAATTCAAGTCCCCACCTGTGAATCAATCCATTGTTGTAAAATGGGGGATGTTAGGAGGCCGTCCCTCACTCTAGTTGAGGCCACAGTCTCTTTAGCCAAGTTGAGTCACCAGGTGACTTTGTGTCTTAGCTTAGGGGTGTGTCATTATCCCAACCTTCTGACATTGGTGAGAAGCAGGCCACCTGGGCCAGGGTGTTCTGGCCCATTGTCCCTCTCTGGATCCTGACGTTTCCATAACTTCTCTCCCTAAACCAAATGAGGGGTCCCTTCCACTGGGAAAACATTCATCTGAACTGTTCCAAGAATTATGCTAATGGATTGCTCTACCCTTGGCGCATAAACCGAGTACTTAAGACAGGAACGACACAGTAAAATAAATTAATTCACGTGAAAATGTCACATATCAGGGGAGCGGGTATAGCCCGGTGATTGAGCGCCTGCTTCCCATGTACAAGGTTCTGGGTTCAATCTCCGGTGCTTCCTTTAAATAAAATAAAAAAGTCACATATGTCAGCCTCCACATCTTTAAGGTTTTTGTTTGTTTTTTTTTTTTAGGGCCCAGGTAGGTCAAATGCTAGGCCCAAAACCATAGGTGGTGTCAGCTCACCACACCAATTAAGTAAAAAATCTCATCTTTCACTTTGTGTCGGGTGAAAACAGAAAACGGAGCAGACCACAAACCAGCTTGTGTTTCAGAGCTCTTGGTGTAATTTGCTTACCTGTAAACCCTTGATTCCACCTGCTGTTATTTATTTACAAAGTAAATGCTTTATTTGTTCATTAGTGGTTAGTCATAATAAAATATAGATGAAGCCTACACTTAAAAAAAAAAATAGCATTTCAAGCATGGTCTGCTAGGTTAGAAGTTGAAATGATTAAAGCCTTGACCTTGCTTTCCACCTTTCTAGGACAATAGTTCCAATTGTGCCTTGCTTAGAATATGGGTCAGTATATGACATGGGACACTTTCACTCCTTTTAAAGTTCAGGTGTGATATTTATCTCAAGGGGGAAAATGGTAACCCAACTCAGGGATTTCCCAATAAGGAACCTCTTCACTGTAGTAACTATGTAGCTCCTGGCACAAGTGTTAAGGTGGTATTGGATACTGTTTACCTTGTACCTCTGAAATACAATGTATTTGTGCTTTGCCTTAGTTAGAAGCAGGAAGGAAGATGCTTTTGAACAACTGGAGAACATTTTCTCACTCTTAGGTTTTCATCAATTTTTTAAAAATGGCAATCAAGTAATCCCACAAATAAATTTTTAGTTAAGAGCTGAAGATATAAAAACATGAGCCCTTTTTTCCAAGTGGTTTATAATCCAGTTGGTGAATGATAGTGAATTGCAGTCTATTCAAAGAGTCAGGGAGTCACTGGTCATCAGGCCTGGCTGATGAATTTGCTCAAGAGCATGTTGTCATCTGGGATAATTTTTTAAAATCCACTGTTGTTTTGGTGAGAAGTGTCAACCTAGGAGAGTAGTTCCTCTTTTTTTCCAAAGAGGGTGTATTTTTTTTTTTTTATGGGGGAGAGAGGACATTATCACAGGTGTGACAGAGCTGACTTACGTTTGGGTGGGAGGAAAGGGCAGCAGCTTTTCAGTAGAGTTGGAGAAGGTTGGGGGTCTGCAGTGAGGCATGGAGGAGGTGGGGGCTGCAGGTGGTGAGGGTCCAGTGTCCAGCTTTTCTTTCCTGTTCTTAATGTCAACTGCTCCTTGGTGACTTTGAATTGCCCTCTGTTGTCCTCTGAGTTCCATAAAGAAGAGGCCTTGTGGATTAGGCGTAGAGGTGGACCAGAAGGGGCCAAGAACAATAATGGGTGACATCTTCATCTGTCACACCTTTTCTTACTTGGAGTTGAGCAAACTGGAGGAAAGGGGGATTTCAAAAGGCCTGTTGAGTACTCAACAGTGCCCTTCTCTTTTCAAAGATGGCTCAAAACTATACACAACAGCAGTTTGCTGGAGGCCTCTGGGAGTGTTAAACAATCCCCGCCACCACCGCAAGTGTTTTGAACCTCACTTAGCGGTCAAAGAAGGTCAAAGTTGGAAGGGAGTTAGTTCATCATTGCTTGGCATTTGTGGGTCTCCTTGCTGGTGGGCCCCATTGCACCCAAGTTGGTACCCAGACTTAGCTTCACCACCTGGCTTGCCCCAGGCTCAGTTGGGCATATTGTGGGATGTGGAGACCAAACATTGATTGAATGAATGAATGGTACCCAAGCAGACACTTGTGTGGCAGCAAGTGACCCAGCCGAGGTCCCAGGAGAGGTGAGAGGCGGCCAAGTTGTCGAGGACTTCGAGTCGGCCCTCTTAGCCTAGTGCTCTCTGCTCTGCCATGCTTCTGCGGGCAAGGAGGAAGGAGGGGACAGGGACGCTTTGGAGTTTTTCAACAATCCTCAAACAAGTTCATGTTCAATGAAATACTTTCCCCTCTGTTCCAGATGCCGTCCACCACCTCTCCCGACTGGGGGGACCACGGGCATGCGACCCAGGGCCACGGCGCCTCCGCACGCTTCTTCGGGGAAGGCTCCCTTTGCGCACACATGGCACCTCTGGGCCCATCTGAAACCCTGGCCAGGCGTCGCAATTAATTAGGCTTGCAGACCGACACCTACCCCCGCGGGCACGCGCCGCCGGGAGGGAGGGGTGGGTGGCGGTCCCCGCGTGCGCTAACCGGGAAGCTGGAGGTAAGAAGGCGCGCGGCCGGGTAGGCGCCGCCGTCGCACACTTTGCACGCCGCCAAGGGCTACACCACTCACCGAAAATTGGGAGGCAGGTCTGGGAGGCGGGGTCGGGCGCCCACCGCCTTGGGCGCGCCCGCGCCCCCCGCCCCCGCGCCCCCCGCGCCCCGCGCCCACCCCGCGGCGGCCCCCAGGCCCG
>JAKSZT010054277.1:3082416-3093295 GCA_026826555.1 Tolypeutes matacus | reverse complement strand
CCTCTCGCTCTCCCTCTCGCTCGCTCCTTTTCCGCGAGGCCTACGCGACGCCAGGGGTTTGGGTGCGTGTGTCGAGCGGGGGAGGGGCGCGGGGCTCGGGAGACTGCGACAAAAAAGGTTTCGGGGACAGGAAATGGGGTGGCGGGCAAAGGGAGGGGGACCCGCCTCCGTGGAGTGTGTGATTTCTTGGGAGAGGCGGAAAACGGGGAGCAGGGGGAGAGGCGCAGAGAGGAGGGGGTGTCGCTGGGGGGGGGCTCGCCGAGGGGCCGCTTCGGCGGGGGAAGTGGCCGCGGGGGGGGGCGGGTGACATCAGCCCCTCGGAAGAGATCCGAGTGGTAAAGGTGGTGCAGTGGGGGGGAGGGGGTGCGGGCGAGTCGTGGCGCCGGAGGGAGGGGGGCGAGGAGGGAGCGCGGCGGCCGCTGGGCGCGACCCGGTGCGTTGCGGGCACGACCCGATGTGTGCGCGGAGTGGCGAGCAGCCGGGTCCCGGGCCGGGCCGGGCGGTGGAAAGACGAGAAGGCGAATCGAATAAAATAAGAGCGAAAAAGAAAAGAGAGAGAATGTGTGTTAGTTCGCGAAGTGCCCTATGAAGCCAAATGACACGTCATTTTTACAGTATGACCTTTTTTTCCCCTTCCAGATATGCAGGCTTTTTGAAAAGCAAAGAAGAGAATTAATTGTAGCAGCTGCCCACCCCCCCCAGCAGCGCTCCCCCCACCCCGTGCAATAAACCACACACACACACGCACACACACGCACGCACATCTTCCTGTTAGTCGGCCCCATTGAGAGTGTTTTGTGAAAAACGAAAAAAAAATCACAAATTAGATAAAACTGGAAAATGACATTTGTCTGGAAATGGCTTCTTGGTCTGGAAATGGCGTTTTTTGTCCTTTTCAGGGTGGGAGGGGGATGAAGGGTGCTTTAAAGAGACTTTCCCAGGTGGAAGGAGATGGAAGGATATTAATCAGTTGTTTGTCAGGTGACATTGGGTTGTTTGGCTTTGGGTTTTCTCTCTCTCCTTTTTCGATCACGGTCTTTCTTCTTTAAGGTGCTGCTGTTGGGGGGGCGGGCACAGCATAAAATAAATTGTTAAAATGACCAAAAAGAATTACATAAGCATTAATTGGAATGGAAGTCTTCCACTTCCTTGGTAATTTGGCTATCTGAGTAAATTTATGAATTTGCTAGGTTAAGTCCTAGTTCGTGGTCACATTTCAGCAAAACAGCTTGATTATAAAGAACAAAATGTAAAAGACTGGATTTCTTTGTGGTGGTGTCTGGTTCGGTTTTTTTGGATGGGTCGTGTCTTTGTTCTCGTAGGTCCAGATTTATATAAAGCGAAAAATTAAGTGAAAATAAGTCTTTGGTGCTTATTTGCAATTCCAGTGATTACATGGTATATGTATGTGGAGGCCTTGACTAAAACTTCTAAAGGTAGAATTCTGCTACGTGAATCTTAATCCGTATGCATTAATTTGATTTCAAAGCAGAAACCTGGAAAAGTCTGGAATCTCTCCTATGACTGCTATCTTGCAATCTGAATACTAATCAAAGCCAGGTGTGATGTTAATGGTACCTTAAATTTCTAACATCTTTCGGGCAATGATCACAAAGTCACCACTTAATTTGAGGCTGTTCCTCTGAGCACACCTTGCCCCACTGTGGGCTAATCTTGCTGAGATAGTCTAGATGGCTAAATTTTATCACAATGTATTGATAGCATGTGATTACTTGTCAGGTAATGCCCCCCAGGAGGACAAGTAATGCCACAATTCCTCTTTTTACTGCATCTTAATTTAATGACATGAATATTGAGTGAATTAACAGAACCACAAAAGATCTTGCAGTTCCTTTTCAGCCTAATCCTCTAGTTTCCTAAATGATGTGGAAACTGAGGCACAGAGCTCTAAAACATGCTACACATTTTAACATTTCTGTAAGAATATTGGAGATCCCAACTAGTATCGTTTGTTCTCCTCATGGAATCTCTTACTAGTGCCTTTTATATTTTAATGCATGAGTTAAGCTGATTAAGAGTGTTTGCTTTGAAATCAATGTTTCTGTGGAAACTAATTTTAACTTTTACAAATATTGATTACAGCCTTGTGAAAAGACAAGAGGAGGAGGAATGCCTTGCTACCTGGGCTGTAAAAAATAAAGCAATTAATAAAAGGGGGAAAGAAGTGGGGGCACACGGTTTGGTGTGGGAGGAGGGGAAAAAACAAAAACAAAACAACCTGTTCACATAGGGATAATTTGGAGAGAGGGTTAATTTACAGGAAAGAAAATGAAAAAAGAGTCCATCCTCCTAATTGGCGGAAATGTTCCTTCTTGGTATATAAAATGCGTTTTTACAGTAAATGAAAGGTGACTTAAAATGGAGACATGTGCTCCTTGCTGTTTTAGTCGGGGCGGGCTTGGGAGCTTTGTGCTTGTGATTCAAGCCTGGCCCTTCTGGTCCTCGGGGCTGTTACTGCACGTTACCTGACCTTAGTACAGCTGTTCTAAGCACTTTACTTGGGATTTAAATGTCTTTTCTGAAAAGATGGCAGATAATTGATGGGCTTCCATTTTCCCCTGGAACCTGATTGTTGGAGCCAAGAGGATTTGTCTTCTGAAAGATACAGTTGGGGGGGGGCGCGTAAGTGGATACCGTGTCATGTTGTGGCTTCAGGGGTAGATTCGGAGTAGCCCAAGGGACCCTGCGCTGTGGAAGCAGAGAGGAGGAGACGGCTGGCCCGGGCAGCGTTTGGGGGCCCTGGGTGTCTCAGTGACACATCTGACGCACAGCGAAGAGTGTGGCTCTCTCCATGGACGTGTACATTTTACCAGAGAGTGTTCTCGGTCCAAAGCTGCGGTTTTGCAGTGTGAACTTCAGTGTTCCCTTGCCCCCTCAAAGGACAAGCCTGCCCCTTTCCTTGTCTGTGCCCCTTTCCTTTTCCAGCCACAATTTTAAAAACAACCCCCACCAACAGAGCCGCCGCTGGGAAAGCACACACGTGAAGGCCAGCAGCACCTTTCATTTTTGCTTCTTGTTCTGATGGTGAAATCCTGCAGGTAGACCCTGAGCCTGGCCTTTCTTGCATTTTCTCTGCGTCGAAATGTCAAGGAAAAGCGCAAGTCTATTGTTTGTGTGTGTTTTTTGCGTGTTGCTTCTATGGAAAAGACAGCAGTCCTCTCCCTGCCCAAAGTGTGTAAAATGCCTCCTTCATAACCTGAGACTTACTTTCGTTTTCTAGGTGCTGGAGAATCTGGTAAAAGCACCATTGTGAAGCAAATGAGGATCCTGCATGTTAATGGGTTTAATGGAGAGTAAGTGTCATATCTGCCTAAGGGCACTGAGCTACTGGCGCAAGTTTTTAGACTAACCTGTAGGAAGCATACGTAGGTTTTTGGGGTGGGACAGGCAGTTTTCGCTTAATTTTTCAGAGCTCATTAGGGAAGTTTTTTCCCTCTCCTTTTAATTTTTGGTGCAACTAATAATAATATAATAAGGACAAAACGACCACTAATGTTCTTGTAAAACATGCCCCTGTCCAAGGAAAATGGTGCCTGGTTGCCGGAGGACAGTTAGCAGCAGTTGGCTTGGGGACAGCGTGTGAGCCCAGGTCCTCTGCCGCAGACCTGCCGCCTGCAGACTTGCTGCAGTGATTCTCCCAACATGGCTGACACAGGCGTTGGCAGCCCCTTGTCGTCCTCGGCCGACCACTGCGGCAGCATTTCCCCCCTAGCACATTTACGGCATAATTAACCAGGGAGGGATGTTTGGGACTATTAGGGAAACACTGTTTCCATAATGTCCTTTAAAACAAAGTTGGAAGTGGCAGCCCTTGTGAACAATTCCCAGTGTTGTCCCCACCCCCACCCCCTTTAGAATTAACTTGTGGGCTGGTCATTGTTTCTCTTCTTTAAAGAAACCAATCCCCCTGCCTAAAGAAACTCAGAGGAAACCTTGAAATGATGGAAAGACTGGGACGTAGGCATTTTTTTTGCCTTTGGAAAGTCCTTCCCAGCGTCCTGCTGAAGGACAATGCAACAATACCGCAGTGAGAATAAAGATGAACACACACACACACACACACAGAAATCCCGTATATAGTACAGACACAACGATAGGTGTGGAGTCGTACTTGCCACAAAGAAGGCAAATGGAAGGAGTCAGTCAGTAGAATTGTGGAATTCCCTTTTCTCCCCAGACCCCAGATGGGGCCCTTGGTCTTTCTCGTGTAACAAAATGTGTGAGACCAGACAAAGTTTACCAGCCTGTGCAGCCTCTAAATGGCAGGCACCTGAGGGCACTAGTTGGCAATTACTAACAAGGTAGCAATCCCGTTCCCTTTCTTAAAGCTGGATTCAGTGGAAAAGGTTAGCCCTCGGCCGCATTTCCCTTCAGTGTTCAGAAGGGGAGGTTGAGTCAGGTGACACCATTTAATCCAGCTGTCACCAAAACAGACCGAAAAAACAACAACAAATGCCTACTGTCCAGGAAATGAAGATGAATTTTACCACCTTTCAGAGGTTAAAGAACTGCCACCTGAAGGCAGCTTGTTAGAGAAAACTCTAGAATTTATTAGCTCAAATAATGAGAGCGAAGAAAAGGATGACATCACCCAAACAACTGGACGTTTTAATTTAGCACGATTGTTATACTTTAACCCTGGATTCAGGAAGACTAGTGTGCAGAAGAATGGGCTAGTTTACCAATTTTATGAATGACTCCCAATGAGTCATCGATATACGCACACACATGCTGTTAAAGTCAGTCACCTTCACTTGTTACAGAACAATTCTGAAATTCTCAATCCCTGACACACCCTTCAATAAAGCCTTGCCAGTGGGTACACTGCCATCAGGTCAATAAACAAAATACCCCAAATGGGCTTCTGGCCATGAATTTATAATTTAAAGCAAAATTTATTTCTTGCGTAATTACTGCCCCTGCGCTTGCCAGAGAGTGCTTGCTGCTTCGGGAGACTAGTTAAGGAAAACTAATTTCACCGTGTACCCTCTAGACAAATCTTTTGATTAAAACTGGATATGGCTGGCATTTTTAAGGTCTGCAGCAGCCGCTGGTTACCTTAACTCGAGCCCCATAGAAAATGGAACTTTCAGTCAATTATTTCAAGGATGTCTTATTACTCTACGGATTGCGCGACGTTTTTCGATCTTTACAGAAAGGATTCTCCTTTCCCTCTAAGTGAGCCAGTCTGTGATGCAGACGAGGCATTTAAACCAGAACTCAGCTCTTCTGTTTTCTTTTGAAAAGAGGAAGCGACATTCCCAGTTTGTCTGCTTTGTAGAGGAAGCCATAGGTGATCTCTGAGGGTGTTAAGTTTAGCCTGTGAAAATGACATCCAGGGGAATTCTTCATGTGAGTCCCGATACCTTATTTTTATCTCGCCCAACTGAGCCTTTTTTTTCCTTCTTTCTCCTCACTGCAGTATTGCAACAAAAGCAGTTTCCTCCTTAACTAGGCATTCCCTCCGCAGGGGTGCCCTCGTCCGCCAGAGGCTTTCCTTTGCAGCCCCCTGTGAACGTGCCCTGTCTTGGGGCCAGGCTGCCCCTCCGCAGGCTGTCCTGCCAACTACGTCTGTAGGGTGGTGCACGATACTAATCTGACCTTCGGGAAGACCGAGGCCAAATGTGACTCTTCCTACCTGAAAGCCAGCTGCTCCTTACCTTGACTGCAGGGGGGGGGCTGCCATTCCTATGGTGAGCTGGGCGCATCAGTTACAAACGCATACAGAAGGCTGCCCCGTCCCGCCCTGCCGGCCTGCCAGGAGGAATTCTTACTCTGGTTTTGTTTTTGTAGTAGTCGGTTTTGTTCTTTATCTTTTTTTGCTGCCTCATGGTCCAGACAAGTTTTTAATTGATGACAACCTATGGGGAGCCGTTATTTATAAATAAATAACATTTGATAGCTAGTTATTAATTTTGCACCAGGAAACCGTGAGCACAGCTCTCCCGTGTCTGTTGCTTTGTGTGTGGAGATGAAACGCATGGGGAAGCTTGCAACCTGGGAGAATTAGGAGCCTTTTGCGCTGCCATAGTCTCAAAAGAATTGCAAGCTATATCACTGCTTCGGCTCCCTAATGCATGTACATTTAGTGAAAGCACAAGAAAATAATTATCGGTCCCTCTGTATCCGACCAGAGTCTCCAGAGGGCTCTGCTGATACTGCAGCCAAGGTGTGGAAGTTTTCTCTCCCCGGCCCGCAGTCCCACTAGACCTTCCAATTTAGCCAGAAAGAGGAGACCTAAGGAGAGATCTAAGGCATAACGGGAGGCGAGGACTGTTGCATTTTCTCTTGGCCATTTGTTTAGGAATGTAGAGAGGTTGTGTGGGGTTTTTGTGAAATTGCCGTGCCTTGCAGATTAGGTGAGCTTTCAATCTCTCTTTAAAAGGGGCGGCGAAGAGGACCCGCAGGCTGCAAGGAGCAACAGCGATGGGTAGGCACATTCAAAAACAGAAATATTTTTTCACCAGCAAAACAGACATGAAGATCATACTGGGAAACCAAGGGCAGCGATCTGAGAGGAAAACAAGTCATTTCAGAGCCATCGGCCATGTCGGTATACGTTGCCACATGACACATAAGCCATTTTTTAGCCTTTCGGAGCAAGTTAAGTGTGAAACATAATTTCTGGGGCCATGCTGAAAGTATAATTAGATCCAGCTGGGGGAAAAGTTAAAGATTTCATCCTTAGACAATCAGTTTAGGATTTTGAGAATTGATGTTTTTCCATATGGTTTCTATTCCCCCCCCCTCCCGCCCCCCACCCTTCTCTATTTGAATCAGCTACTTGTTTTTTAAACTTATCTATTAAATTCCATCCACCCAGTGGTTGGTCTGATTTTAAAATTTCAGACCTCTTTTGGGGGGAAGAAAATTTCCCTCTATTAAAATATGCAGTGCTCACAGTCCTTAATTTTGAAAGATGCATTGGCACCTCGCAGAAGATCGTTTTTAAGAATCGGAAAGCCTTTGGTCTTTAAAAAGCGATGAAATTCATTTTAATCCAAGGCACTTTACATTTTCTAGTGGATAAGGAAATTAACGATGGCATCTATTTTTTCCATTTATTAGCAAATGGTGTTTTCCTTCGCTTCCTGCCCCCTCATGCCATCACACACAAACACGCGCATGCCAGGTATCCGAGTCCTGCCCCGCTTGCGTGTTGAGCATGCAGCGACAGAGCGGCTCTTTCTCATGAGAACATGCAGAGCCGGTTGACTTAGCCTAGGTCATCTCAAAGAAGTAGCTTCTGTGGCCTGGGAAGGGAGGGGCAAAGGATTTAGGGGTTGGGGACAAAGTTAACTGACACATGTTTGTTCATCTGTTTCTTTTAGAATATATTACCCCTAGATGATGGCTACAGTGTCTCATCTTCCCGGCTCTGTCCTATCACTCTTTGCATGCTGGAATTGCTCGTCTTTAGGAACTTCTAATAAGAATACTATTCTGTTGTTGGGGGGGGAGGGGCCCTACTATCTGACCTTTAAAGATAACTGAGTAAATCAACCCAAAATGAATGAAATCCTTGATTGGCAAACGTGTGGTATAGCAACAATCAAAAATGGCATCTACATAAGAGCTAATGGACAGTCTACTGTACCAAAAGTTGGCCTTTGAGGAATCTGAAAAGTCCCTATTAAGCAGCCTACTGTGTACTAGATGTTGTGTTTAGACCCTTGAACCCTACTAATATCCTGCCTGCAATCCTAGCTGTGACTCTGTTCTACAAGTAAAAATAAGCATTAACAACACACATGAAAAAATAAAAATTCTCTGCATGTCTCCACATTCCCTGGATCTTGCGTCTGTCTTCTGTCTTCCTTCTTTTGTCTGTTCCCACAAAAGTAGAGAGCAAAGGTATAGAACTGGACGAGACCTAGAACTGCAAAGCCTTCCCTTGCCACTTAGCTGTGGGGGGTGGGGCTGGGGGTGGGGGGTGGAGGGGGAACGACTCTTAAAAGCCAAGCCCAGCTAATCTGCCTCATTGATGAGACAGAAGAGGGGCCAATGATACCCTAGAAATACCTCCTACCCCCCCACACCATATTTCAGTCAGAATTTTAGCAACTGATTGATATATATATATATATCTTGGCTTGCTTAAGTAGTTTAGAGACATCTAAGGAATTTTCTCAGAATTTCACAACTTAGTCTTTAAATGGATTAAGTGATAGTAAAAATGGTGATCAACCTGCCAACCCCCAGTATACTATCTCCATCTACATAGTAATTGCTTCAGTGGAAGAATTTTATGTTTTAGTGTTACACACCCGAATTAGATTTTAGATTTCTATTTTAGCTGTTTTATACTTGATATACTCCCACACCTATTCACATAACGTAGATGAATACTGAACACGTTCTCAAAATATCTGTATTTAAGACTGGAAGTTTTCCAATTATCATACTACTACTTAGACCAAAATATCAAACTGAATGAAAGAAACTTGTTTCTAGAAATACTTTTCTCCTGCTGTATGTAGATTTGGGTATTTAATACCCAAACGTACCTAATTTTACTATTGTCAGGGCCTTTATAGACCAAAGGTTAATGGATTTTCATTACCCAGGGAATGGAGCCTATTCTTCATGAATGGGGATGTTTGTCCTATGGGGTTTTAGGTAAATTCTTAATTCACCCGGGAACATTAGGGGCAGACACATGTCCTTTTAATCTCTACCGCCTAAATAACTAATACCGGACTCTAACACCAAGTCTGGAATCCCCGTGCAACAATTAGTTCCAGAAAAGGGCTTTGATTCTGCATCTCCGGAGCAGAGCAGTCCCACTTGTGGTCTGCATTCTGAATCCCTGGAATATGGGGCAGTCACGATTTGGATACAGACTCCACACCTCTGTCCTGCTCATCACATCGGTTGTACTTGCCCTCTGCCCCCTCCCCAAGCTGCAGACACCCTCGCCCTCTGCCAGGATGGCCCCCCTCTACCTTGCTAGCCCTCGCTCCCGTTCAGGAGGAGGGGCATCTCCGAGCCCATGGGTGGTAGAGGCTCCAGCCTAGGAAAGGGAACCCCACCACTCAAACAGCCAAGTATTTATTTTGAAACAAAGTGCTCAGTGAATGTGAGCCATTATAATTATTTGCAAAGGGAAGACCAGGTCCTTTGAGGGACGGGCTGGTGGCGGGCATGCGCAGGATCCCCCTACCCCAAATCCCCAGCACACGGTGGCACACCCTTCCCCGTGAGGCCCTGCTGACCGCTCTGTCAGGCCGAGGCACGTTCTGCTCCAGAGCATTTGTCTGTATTTCTACTTCCATTCCATGAGTCTTGGTGAATCAACCAAGTAAATGCTTTAAAAACTGGGAATCTCAAGACACTTCCAAATAGCAAGAAAAAGATAAGCCCTGCTGCCCCTCTCCTACCAGTCCCTGCCTCTGTGCCTCAGGTTCCTCAGCTCTGCTGCAGGCGTGATGGCACCTTGCTCTTGCGTGGCCGTCCTGGCCCAGGGCCTCGCGCTGAAGCTGGTTCCATTCCCCCATTCACAAGCGTGGAAGGTAGGGTCTGGAAACAAGACATACTCCCCAAGCGAGAGTTCCTTTCTTGTCCCCTCAAAGCACGAACTAATGAAGGCCCAGTTGCCAGTTTCTGTAAGAAATGTGCCATTTGGATTGGTGTCATCTGGTGAAAACATTAACCTTTGGGGGTTAGGGGAGCCCCAAAGCCCAATGGGTATGGGCCTTTACTGACGGTGTCAGCAACCCCGAATAGAAACCCCGCCCCACACAACGCACGGGCCATCCTGTATGCCCGAGTTAACGTCAGAATTCACAGAAAGAACCAACCCTCGGACCCCTGCTTAACAGGGGCATCCCCCCACTGGGGCGCAAGTCCCAGATCCTGTAAGGATGCCTGAGGGCAGAAGCCTACTGCTGCCAGCAGCTTTGCCCAGAGCTGCACCTCGCCTGGGGTATGCACACAGTGGCTTACATTAAAGAGCAAATGCATTCAATAAATAAAGGGGCCACCAAGCTCTGAGATCCCTTATTTTGCAATAAAGGCTATTGCTTATTAACTATTTCTTCCAAACACTACCACCTGTGTTAGCTGGCTGTCGGGAAACTGAGTGAATCAAGCCACGAGCCTGTTCTCTCCTCCCTTCACCCCATGTTGACATCAAAACCTCCCCACCGGACACCCCCCCCCCACAGGAGTGATGATAGGGCCGACAGAAACCTTTCAGGAAGTGTCAGCGTGTGCTGTGGCGTTTCAGGCCAGTGGAACCATACTCGACCTAGTAAATAAACAGAGTCCAACTTATGGTACAGTAGGCTGCGTTGCTACCTCGCCGCCAGTTTGCTCACCTGCCCCAGTGGGGCGTGTCCTCAGGACACATTCGGGAGGTTATCATTGAAATGGCCTTGATTCAGGGGCCTGCAATCTGCACCGCTCTGAACCCACAACTCCTTGGAGAACAGAATACTATGCTTTTAGTTGGAATTGCTTGACTGAAGCGGCACTTCGAGTGCACGTGACGCTATATGATTTTTTCTCTTTTCAATCCCACTGTAGTGAGAAGGCCACGAAAGTGCAGGACATCAAAAACAACCTGAAAGAGGCCATTGAAGTATGTGCTCTTCCCCTTCCTTGCGTCCCTCCCCGGCCCCGTAACCTCCCTTTCAGACAGCACCTTTGCCCTGACTGCTTGCCGCATCCTTTCAGACCATCGTGGCTGCCATGAGCAACCTGGTGCCGCCTGTGGAGCTGGCCAACCCCGAGAACCAGTTCAGAGTGGACTACATCCTGAGCGTGATGAACGTGCCTGACTTTGATTTCCCTCCTGTAAGCAAAGCCCTTGACTGGTGTTGCCTTAGCCCCATTCGTGGACCTGAGTGGTGTTGCC